>VDFB02040603.1:0-60293 GCA_007258455.2 Sequoia sempervirens | reverse complement strand
GATAGGGCTTCAGTGTTTCAACCTTTCCAACTTTAGTTTAGTCACCATATCTTTAGAAAATAGGTTCTCTAAGCTTCCACTATCAACAATCACTTTGCAACCTTTACCAACTACCTTGCATCTAGTCTAAATTTTTTTATTTCTCTACAATGGCTCCTTATCCATCTCACTTTTAAATAATACTCTCCTATTCAACAACACTTCTCCATCTTCTGGTTTGTTAGATGATCCAGGATGATCCTCCTCAAAAAAGGCTATTCTTCTATTGTTTTTTGTCTTCCTACTTGTCTCTCCTTGATTGCATTCAAATGCTCTATGTCCTTCACCACATTTATAACAAGTTCCCCTAAATATTCTTTTCTCCTGTCCTCTATCATCTCTTCTATAACCTTCATTTCCGTAACCACCATATCCTCCTCTTCTGTAAGAGTTTCCATAACATCTATGATATGAATTATCATTCTTACTAACCTCCTTATCCTTATTCTAATCTAGAAAAGATCCTCTTCCTCTTTGAAATATTCCACCTCTTCCTCTTTGTCTCTGCTCATGTCTTTTATTCAACTTCTCTTCTGTCTTTAGGGAACATTGATATGCTTCCTCCACACTCTATAACTTGATCAAACTAATCTCATCCTATATAGATGACCTCAAACCATTCATATATCTAGCTACTTGCTCGATTTCATCCACCAAATGTCTAGATCTAATATTTAACTTATAGAACTCTTTAGTATACTTTGTCACACTTGATTCTTTCTATTTCAAATTTTGCAACTTTCAGAACAAACTGATCTAATAGTCTACATGCATAAAAAATTTCTTCAACTTATTCACCATTTGATCCTATGATTTGATATTTTATTTTCGTCTTCTTTTCCTATCTGTCTACAAATGTTCCCACCAAAGGGATGCATGTCCTCTCAACTTCGTGCAAGAAAATTTCAACTTCTTATCTGTAGTGGTACCTTCAAATTCAAAATACTTTTCCATATCTACAATCCAATCAAGCAATTCTTCTGAATGCAACTTACCATTATAATCTGGTGGATAGAAATGGGGTTTTGTATTTGATCTAGTTAAGGCTCTAATGAACCTCTCCTCCCTAATCTAGACCAGGTTGCTCTTCTCTTCCTATTTCTTCCTATACTTCTACCTCTTCATTGCTCACATCATCAACCAGTCGACCTCTCCTCTAGGCCATTTTGACTACATCTAATATAGCAGAAATTCCTCTCACCATCTCCATTAAATATTGGTCTGCATTTCCATGCGCTCCATTTCCTCTAACATTTCTTCTTCTTGCCATCTTTACACAAGTCCTCTACAGCTGTAGGTCAGATCATCAATCTTCCACCCCACAACAAATCTTCAATAGGACTCTGTGAATTTTGATGACCTCACATAGATTGAATCTCATTATGATACCAATCTAGCACAACCATGGTAGGAGGGTTCTCAAAGAGAAAAATTTGGACCGTACAGAAAGAGTAACACAATAGAATCAACACAAAATATGGAGGAAAATGTAGATGCGAATATTCTCATTAATAGAAATATAAGTTACAATCGGTTGACAACATCCGAGCTTCAAGATTCGGCGCACATGCCTGATACAACATGTTCAAAAATACAACATTCCAATATGCTCCTATATGCAAGCTGAAATATTACAATTCAGATCAAGAACTTATCTACTTATTATTTACTACTTTCCTAATGATTTATTACAAGATTTATATCATATTTGTAGGTATACAAACATCAGCGTCGGCCAAACATCATCATAATCTCCTACAAAGGAAAATGTAATGTGCACATGAACAGGTCAGCCTCAAATTTGAATTACTCCTTGGTGAATACATAGGATGAAGTGTGGACCTATATTTAAGGTTAGGGTTACTCCATCAAACATTTAAAATCACACTATTAAGATCTACTAGTCATGGAAATGATCCTCCAACCATCAAATTAGCCACTCACTTTGAAAATTATTCTGGTGTCGGTTCAAGAAACTGCCATGAAATCCGGAATCGATAACTTGCCAAAAAAAGATCCAATTGCACTAAAATCTTGGAATGAGGAGAATGGACATTTCCATGATGTAAACGAAGATCCACAGGGTTTGGTGAGAAAAGATGATGAATCCACCAACATGAGCTAAGAAAGAACAGAACAAGAACAAAAACTGAAAGAAAATATTTTTGGTTGATGCAATATTGCCAAGATCCAAGGATGCTCCTCCATCATTAGCCCATGACAGAAAGTGAGCATCTAAAGCACTGGGTATAATTTGATCTGCTACCAACTTTTCCATATCTTTTCCCATCAAGAGTTTCAATTCAACCTGATAACTAACCCATAATTTCTCCTCCTTTTCAATGGAAATCATATCATCTCCACAAGTTTGTGAGTACACATTTATATCTAGTGGGTCATCATCATCACATCTCTAAGCGCCCATTGTTGAAGACTAAGGGACATTACTAATTGACTATCTGCTAGCAAAAGATTGGGATGTGCCCTCAGTAGCCCATGAGTCCTTTGATCTTGTACAAGGGGGAGACTGTTCAATTTTCTTCTTGGTTACCCATTCTTTAGTTCTGGTTAGAACATCTACAATTCTTGCCTCAATGGTTTCCTTTTCCTTGAAATTCCAGTCCATAGTAGGTATAGGCCTTGTTTCTATGAGTTCAGTATACACTGGACCAATCATATCAAACCCATCCTCAATAACATCTCTCAAATCCCATTTGAAGTCATAGATAACAATTTTTTCTACTGTCAATTTCATCCAACTTCTTCTTCTTACCTCATATTCATCCAAACAATCTGCCCAACAATCTTAAAGGTTAGGTTAATGATTAAAAGGACCTAATTTCAAATTCTCTTTCACATAGTCTTTTAGGTCAAAAGGGAAACACTCATCAAATGAGGGCATATTGTATTTAGACAAATTTTCCTCAATATTCAAGGCATCAGACATAGATTGGTAGTTGTATGCACCGAATGCAAATGGAAAACTGACAGTAAGCCTTTTCTTGTCTTGACATATTCTATTCACATCAGCCAATTTCCTACTTACCTCAATGACTACCCATTGATCTTCAGGGTACTTGGGAAATTTAATGGGAAAGCCTGCATATCCACCTACTCTTATATAGGAAAACCTTTGGAATTGGATGAAATGGAAACCATAGAAACTTACAAACTATATAGCCTATTAGTTGTTTTTTACTGTAACCAGGTTGGTCTTCTAATCTACCTATGGAATTTGCAATTCCTATAGTTTGGGCTCTGTAAGACCCGAGAGGGTGATCTCTTAATGTGTTTACAACCTTTGCACCATTATCATAAACAACATTAACAACAACAGATAATCTCATTTAATAGATCAACATAATAAGATAATACTAAATAGAATTGGTTGTTCATCAATAATATCAACTATTTGGAGCATAAGATAATTACAACACATAGGGATTTAAAATGATTTTGAATTTATAAAACATTTCTGAGGTGCACTAAGCTACAAGATAAATCAATGCCTAATTCTGGGCCATGGAGTCAAACACATAAAAAGAATTCATCATAAAATGGCATTCAACCAGTGGATTTAAATTGTTAATGCCTTGCATCAACTGTTAGTGTCTTACACCAACAATCCCACTCCTGTTATCAATCAAACTCTCCTTACCAAATCCAACCTGCACACTTGAAATCACTATTATCTGCTCAAAGTATTTAACCATTTCTTTGAAATAGACCCATAAACAAATAACATAATCTCATGAAATTTGAGATGACAAACTCAAAGATACTTTGTATTATTGAATTCATATGATTAAACTATACAAGTATGGAGACAATTTGAAGATATTCATGAATGTGCACAAACTTTCATGATTTATTTGCATAAACTGGTTGTATTTGCACATGAAATAAAAAATTACAGCATACAGGCTCAAGAAATGACTCAAAACTTGACATTTTCTATCTACCCAGCCCCATACAAAACCTCAGAACTCTGAATAATGAGAAGAGAAGAGAAGAAAAAGAAGAATAGAAGCATCCAGAAGAAGCCCTAAAGCTGATCCGGATATGCCATCTAGAATCCTCTTCACTGTTGATCAACAAAGGAAAAGCCTCTGTCCTCTCTCTACAACAGAATTTGCCTCCAAATTTTCATTTGATGTGTGTTGTTTTGCAACAAAAAAAATCACCATGTGATGGAATTCCCCATTTTACCAGTAGTTGCAAAATATCTCTGCCTTCCCCGTGAAAATTTATGTTTTCTGCTCATTTTAAATGTTGTAACAAAATTTTACCTCCCAATACAAATACTTTTATAAAGTGAATAAATTCACTTTATATTGATTCTGAGCAAATAAATCTTCCTTATAAAGGGACTTATGGAACCACATAAAATGGCACCTCAATATTTAAATGGCACCTCACTGCCTCTCCCATGCAATTTCACTAAAATATTTCACCTGAAATATTTATTCACAGAGGCAAAAACATTTTACCCTCAAGAGTTAATAATGGAATTTACCTTGGTTTACTTGTGCTCCACCTTTATTTTTAAACATTTACCCATTTAAAATATTTTGCCCCTAATATCAAAGACATTCTCTTTTTTGAAAGAAATCCCCGAGCAACAACTTTACTTGTTCACCACACTTAATATTTTTGCATTTAATATTTTGGGCCCATCACAAGCCACAGAAAACCTCCTTCAAGGTATCAAATATTTTAGAATGAAATATCATCGGGCTCCTATTTTTAAATGTTTTGCTTTTATGAAAAAGAAAGTGAAAACCTTTGAAATATTTGCATCGGGCATATTAAAGTTATACCTAGAGTTGAAAACTTTCTCAGGCCCACTGCAACATGTCATAATCCCACTATCTCATAGAAATTAAACAACTTGCACCTTTATCCCATGAAATGGCGGGGAACGACTAGGATGTGGGTGGGTTTTCACTTCTTTTCTGAGCCGTTGGTTTCCTTGTTCTTCACTGTTGTTTCCCTAATCCTTTGTCTTGCGTTTATGCAACTCTTGTGGTGTTTTCTCAAGCTACAGTTTCCTCCATTCATGGAATTCCTATGACAACACCAAAATATCCTCCTTTTCATTTTGGCATGGGTAGGAAAGGCACTAAAACTACTAGAGATATTGTTTAGAGTTTATGAGATCTTCATATGGATGGTGTGTCGCTCATGGAGTCAATGCCCTGTTTCATGGTATGTTGGCTTCATCTATGAAATTACATCACGCAACTCAACATGGCTTGAGATCTCTTCAACAATCACAACGTCCCCTTTAAATATGCATTTGCATTTAAAGTTTATGAGGTCACTTGTGAGCATGTTGGCGCATATTGCCTCCAAACCCTTGAGCATCCAATGGCATTTCTTGAGACCACACTTTTGGAAGAGGAATTTGTATTTAGCAAGTTGTGTGCCTCTATTTCTCTCTATCTGTGTTTGCTGGAAAGTTTCTATTGTCTATCAATAGATATATTTTGCACATATTGCTAGCGCACAAGTTGTCCAAGGAAAAGCAATCATCAATAAACTTTGATGGAATCCTCTTCTACTACATTTGGTTGAAAGTTTCTAAAGCATTTTCAACAAATTCATTTTGAGCATATCTGGTGACCGTGGAATGACTTGCTTCCTCTTTGTATGGTGCGAGCCTTCTAAACATAATTTGGATACCAATGGTTGAAAAGTGGCTCGCACCTTTTCAACAATCCACCATACATGCTAGGCATGACATTCTATTTTATTCACTGATGGATATTCTTCAAGTTTTGGGGCCCATATCAGGTACACAAAGTCGGACCTACAATAATTCTCTTAAGCTGCACTCCAGCCAAACCCTCTGTCCTCCATGTTTTGAGCCACAATGCATTTGTTGTGAAGTTTCTAGAGCCTATCATCTTTTTGGTCGCGCCCTCTTCATTCGCCTTAGAGAAAACACTCTTATCCTCATGTGCAAAAACTTTGTTGATTACATTATTTTAGAAGTTTCTATGGTGCCTTCTTCATCTCAACGTGCCCCGTTATCACTCAAAAATTGCATTCATCTCTTCATAGGGCTTGCACCCTTCATTTATATTTTCTTTGAAAGTGTCTAAAGTCCTTTAACAAATGTATTTTTGCTGCCTTCGTGGCATTCCCTGAGACCACATTATTTGAGGGATTTTGTCAAATAGTTCATGCCTTGTTTATGCTTCCAAATTTTGCACACACACACACACACACATATATATATCACCTCTCTTTATGGCTTTAAATCTGCAATATGTTTCAGTAAATGATAATTTCTAACAAAGCATTCTACTGTGCGCAACACTCATTTGGGATTTTGAATTCTCACATAGAGTTACATGCTCTGTTCATGCTTCTGCATTTTCTAACTTGCAGCCATGCTTGGCTGAGATGCACAAAATAGATTTCATTCTAGAACAAATTCAAGATCTTCCAAGCAAGTGTAGTTGGCACACTAGGTCAAGCCCCACCATGTTTATGGATGTTCATTTCATGGTCCTTGAATATTGCATAATGAACCCCCACTTCCACATTCACTAAATCCCCAAACTCTTGTCATAGTCAAACAATCCATACAAAAGATCATTCCTTTTGAATAATTACATCACTGCCCCCACTATCATCATGGCTTGTATCACATTTTCTCTTCAACACGAATTTTGGTTTTGATCCTCAAAAACAAAGCACTCCATGAATTAATTCTTTATTTTGGATGCTTATCATATAATTGAGACCTCCCTTCATACTCCCTTTGCTTCTCTTCACACTATTGATAAGAAAATTGGGACTCAATCTGGCAAGTGTGAAATGCTAGTTCTTAACTACAAACATTGAACTGGAGCTAGCTTGAGAATTGTCTTTTCAAAACACACATGCTTCTTGGTTGCTCACTTGTGTTCTCTAAAAGTCTATGAGGCATAACCTCAACTCCCAACTTCATTGTTGTATAAAGCATGTTGGGTCCCTTGTGGGCTCAGCTATTTTTTTTGTTTTCAAACAAATTTTGTGCACAAAATGATTTGAGACGAATTTTGAATGCTTTGGAGTTGGAAAAACGAACTGGGTTTCCATTTAAATTCACTTTCTGACACATTTGAAAAATGAGCAAAACTGGTTAAGTTGGCTTTGGAATTGGCCTTGAAAATTGGGCAAACAACCTCCTGGAGACATAAAAACTTTCAGGCATGTAGCCATTGGTTCAGAGAATTCAATACAAAAGATGACTCGAAGAAAGGAGTCAAGAGGTGAAAGATATTAATCAGAGAAGTTTCCTACTTGAACTTTTTCCAACAATCAACTATTTAGAACCAACTTAAACTCAAGAGATCACCTCATTGCAAAAATATCAAATCAACTCCTGGCAAGCTGCCACTGGACACAGTAAATCATCTTGGTGCAGTGAACATGTGTGCAAGAGGAATTATCCTAAAACATATCCCACCAAAAGATACTGAAGGTCTAAGTTGACCTCTTAGAAAGGTTTCTGGAAATGCAGATGCAAAACTGGAGAAATTGCATTTGGTTTTGATCTCCTAAAAATTGCAAATCAACTCCTAAGGCCTTAAAAGCTGACATGTGAGCTCATTTTGATATAGAGAATGCAAAAAAACAATCATTCTGAGATGACGGTCAACCAATTGCAAAATGAAATCTCAAACAAGAGGCAACTTTACATAATTGAATGTTTGCAAACAGTTGAATAGTGACAAAACCCTCTAGCTTCACTTTTTGAAACCCTGACAAAAATCATTGTGGGAAGCTAAAAATTGACAAGAATGCTCATATATGACACATGAGTGTGTCTGGTAAGGGATTTTGCACTGAAATCAACATGCATCAAATTATGACCCTCAAAAGTAGTTCATTTAGGCAGATTTGTCAGGTGCACTTTTGAAAGTGCAAAGGCAAAATTTGAGAGTGCCAACATAGCCTCTGGAGAAAATCTTATTAATGGGCACCCCTACAATTCCCTAACCAATCTCATAGTGAAAGTATCAACAATTCTTCTGAAATGAAAGAAACTCTTATGAAGTTGAAGCTTATCAAAGCAGTCCTAGATGGGTACTTTGTCTGGTGGTAGGTCACTTGGCCTTAATCTTGGCCAGGGTCGAGTACTCACAAGGGCATATATTAAGTAAGATGACATGAAAAAGAACCTGTTCAAAACAAAAAGTGACATCATTTCATGTATATGATTACTGATGATCTCAACCCAATCTAGAAGTTGTTCTCCACTAAGTATAATTTGGATAAAGAAGTACATCCATTCTTCAAAGTTGTGGACATTCTCATTGCCTCTAACCCTATGCAATAACACAAAAGTTTCAGTGACTTCATTTATTAGGTGATTCCTGTGTAGGTTGCGAGGCAATTGGGATTTTCCCTTCTTGGGCTTCGGGTATGTGCAGGATCATCATGGAAAAAACAGGCCCTTAAGTGGTGAAAAATTAAGAAAAACCAGAGTTAGGCAACTTGACGTAATAATTTGAATAAGTTATCTCTATTATTTCAAAAATATGTAAGAATAGAATATGTAGCAAATTGAATGTAGTTTCTAAACTACTAGGTTTTTAAAAAAAAAAATCTATTTTGTGAAAATTTGAAATTTTAATGTAGTAGTACTTAAATAATTTCACAGAAAAAATAAAAAGGTGTATGTCTGACAACCCTAACCACAATAAAATGATAATATTTTTTTATAATATTTTAGATATAAGTAGAGGACTCATGTCCCGATGTAATGCATTATTTTTTGTAATTTTTTCCCAAGTAAATAATTAATTATGAATTTTTATTAAACTTTTAAAAAATATAAAAAATCATATGTCTGGCCACCTTAACTTGGTCATAACTTTATGAAATTTTTTTTTTTAAAATTATAGTATGTGAAGCATAGAATGTGACACATGTTTCAGATTCAAAAAATGTGATACTATTTGAAAGCTATAGATGTTTTTCAATCACCTATCAGTTAGGACTTTCGTCAGAATTCAAATAGAAAATGAATAATAATTATTTATTAAATTCAAAGTAAAACATAATTTATATTGGTGAAAAGAGAATCTCCTTTAAAAACCCTTTTTGTTTCATCAATTTTGGGTAAAAAAGTTGTTAGCCACATACCCTACACATACCCATTATATTGCCACTTTTTGGCCCATCATGATCCTACACATACCCCTTAACTAACTAATTCTTCACTATCATATTCCTATAAATTCCCCTTTTGGTAGTGAATTCAATCTGAGAATTGGTCATGTCCATTGGTGAATACTCTTCCCTCTCCGAAGTTCTCAAACATGACACGAAAGTAGACCTCTGAATTTTTAGAACCAACCTGTTGTCCTCTATTCTAACTTCCTATGTCTATGAATTATAATGTCTAATGCACTCCAACACTAATTTAGGACTCTACATAGCTATAGGAAATGTGGCGGCCTTAATTAATCCATTAACCCTTACCCTCTCAATGATTGGTGGAGGATTGGGTTGGTTAAATTTATTCCTTATTTCATCTAGGCTAACTGGCCCTAGCCAAGTGTCACCAATCTCAGGCCCCTAATAAGTTAAATCAGACACATATTCATCTACATCATACTTAATCCTCTCCATGTTCAAATATGAATCTCAACAACATATACTTTTGAATGTAAACAATTCAAAAAGTAGGTTGTAATGGATAAACTATCGTTACCTTCTGATGGCGGTTTATACAATTCGCATTGCGCATGTCCTTCAATTCTTCCCAAAAGTTACCGCGACAAGAATGTTTTTTTTTTCATTCTACTATTTTATTAATCATAGCTACATGGAAAAACATGGGGGGAAGATGGGCATTAATTCCCAAATTAGAATTATGACACGTGGTAGCTATTGCTATCAACATTCCCCATATAACTATTGTTTAAAATTTTGAAAACAAATGTCTATAGGCGGTCATAAAAGAGGTTCACAAAACTTTAAAAATATGTACCCAAGTTCGAGCATGACCGAAAAAGACTGCCTGAGCTTAAAAAATTGCATTAAGGATGAAGTTCGACTAGGTACACAAAAGACCGCCCAATGCAACACTTGAAAGAAATGAAAGGGGTCCCCGACAACAAGGTGAGGTGTTCAAAAAACTACGTAATAACCCACCCAAGTTAGCATGAGGACACAACACACTGTCCACATAAAAAAAAATGGATAAAATAGGTTAGCATGAGATCTAATGAGGTGGGGAATGAAGTTATGGTAACACTATATTTGACTGGGGATGAAGACTAGTAAGGATGAAGCAACAAACCTAGATTTAATGAAAATGGATTAGTGTCTTATCTATTGGGCATTGGAGTCAACCAAAGTAAGATATACTCTCTAGCATCAGAAAGACAGTAGGGAAAAACAAAACCTAAAACAAAAACTTAAACTAACTATATACAAAGGAGGGGAGGCCATGAAGGCCATCATAGTTGATATAACTTTAAATTTTTCCCATTATAAGGAATGGGCAGAGGAGTCCCATCAGGATATGCCAGCTAAAATGTATTAAGCCCGAGTTCCTAAATAATTTTAAAAGGGTTGATCCAAAGTGTATAAAACTATTTGTGGGAACCTTTAGGTTCTTTGTGTCTATCCCACAATAAAACTGAGTCTCTGAGCATGAATTTTCAAGGCCAAGACTTCCTATCGAATATCTTCTTGACCTGCTCTTGATGTATAGTTATTTTTTCAACCATCTCTTCATGTTTTTCTTGCAGCTTAGTTAGGTACAAAATTCTTTTCTCTAGAGCATCGTTGAACTCGAATTTCTCTATAACATTTTGCAATTTTCGTACTAGCAATTCCAATGAAAGGGGAAGTGCACCTTCTACTCCATAAACTAACTCAAAGGGCATAATTCCAATAGCTAGCTTTGGAGTTATCCAATCTTCCCAGAGAGCTTCATATAACCTTTTGTGTTAGTCCTTTTGATTTTCACTGACTAGCTTCTTGATAATATTTATCAATTTTTTATTAGTTGATTTTTCTTGACCATTTCCTTGTGGATAATAATCAGCTAAATGGGAAACAAAGATCTCGTAGTCATAGCAGAAAAGTGAGAATTCACTTGATGAAAAATTGGTGGCATTATCAACGACTAATTTATGTGGGACCCCATACCTGAACAGTATATTTTCTTTGATAAAGTCATAGACTACTTCAGAAGTGGTTCTTTTAACTGGTATTTCCTCCACCCATTTAGTGAAGTAATCAATAGCTATAATAATGTGAGTATGACTTGCACTTGATGGTGGGCTGATTGGACCAATAAAATCAAGTCCCCATTGCTAAAATGGTCCATCAATAAATACAGGTTTGAGTGGCAAGGCTACCAATTGGGGCTTCATGCGAATAACTTGCATTTATCACACTTACCAACCTAGTGATAAGCATCCTTAAACATCCCAGGCCAGTAATACCCATGTCTTATGATTTTGAAAGTAGATGCAATAGAGGAGAAATGACTACCACAAGCCTTGTTATGGAAGAGGTTAAGTAGTTGTTCTTGTTGAGCTTTATCAATACATTTCAAAAAGGATCCATTTATGCCTTTCTTGTACAAGGTATCATCCCAAATAACATATTTATCTACCTTCAGCTTTAAATTCCTTTTCTATTTTCTTGAGAGATGACTTGGACATTGCCCGTAAGTAAGGAAATAAGCAATATCAGAGAACCATTTTTCTTGCAGACTGACAATCATTACAAATAGTAGATTTTCATTTTCTTCTTCTTCCTTTAAGTTTTCTTTCATCAAATTACAAAGCCCTCTTCCTCTTACTAACTTAGTTGGATTTAAGTCTAGGTCATACTCTTGTACTTTCGCTATCTAGATGCCTCTCTTATTGCAGTCAAGATCATCTTGGGTTAATATACTTTTGACAGTTGGGTCTAGTACGTAAACCACTGAGTGTGAGTGAAGAATGTAGAACCAAAATTGTTTGACTACTCTAACCACTACAAATGCATGTTTTTCCATAGGAGATTAATTAAGTTTGTGCTTATTTAATGGTTTTCTCATGAAGGAAATAGGTGCTTGGACTTTATCCTCATTCTCCTACAAAATTATGGCTAGCGTGGTATGTTCTAAAACATAGTAATAAATAATGAAATCCATTTTAAAGTCTAGAGTAACCAAAATAGGGGCTCTAGCAATTGCTTCCTTAATTTTTTCAAAAGCTTTCTTCCTAGCTTCATTCCATTTAAAGCATGGTTTTTCTTTCATCATATCTACAATATGCTTAGTAATCTCAAAAAAATCTGGAACAAATTTTCTCAGGAAATTTACCTAGCCAAAGAAGGACTTCACACCAGTTCAGCTCAAAGAAAGATTCAATTGCAAGATGGCTTGTACTTAGTTTGGATCTATTCTACTGCCTTCTTTGGACACAATGTGGAACAAAATTTTTCCTTCTATGACAATAAAAATAGACTTTTTAGGGTTCAGGGAAATGCCTTGTTCTACACACCTTTGTAAAACCTACTCCAGGTCTTGGAAATGATCAGCCCTTCCTTTTGAGAACAATTTCAAGTCATCAAGATAGATGACTATAAATTTTTTTTAGAGGTCACCAAAAGACAAATCTGTCACACATTGAAAAGTAGCTCCTACATTAATTAGTCCAAATGGTATTCAGTTATAAGAAAAATTTCCCCAAGGTGTAATAAATGTAGTTTTATGTTGATCCTCTTTTGAGATATTGATATGATTATATCCTAAAAAGCCATCTAACATGAACATCATCTCTTAACCAGAAACTGTTTGTAAAATATGATCCATGTTGGGTGAAGGATAGTTTTCTTTCAATGATGCTTGATTGAGATTCCTAGAATCAGCACATATTTGAATCTCCTCTTTTTTCTTGTGTATTGGAACAATATTCACCACCTAGGTTGAATGATGTATAGGATATATGATTCTTTCCTTTAACATCTTATCAATCTCCTTGAATATGGTACCAATTACCATGGGGTTATAATTCCTTTGTTTTCTTCTAAAGGAAAATTTCCCTTCCTTAAGTGGTATATGATGCTAGAATTTTCCATTCATAAAATTATTCAAATCATCATAACACCAGGTGAAGAACTCTTTATACTTGATTAGCAAGGCTATTAGTTTTTCTCTTTCTTTTGGGGAGCAACATTTACCAATGTATAATATTTTGGGAGATGTAGAATCTTTGATGTTCATTGCTTTAAATCCATTAGAATGTGCAACAAAGTTACTCATATTTTTCTTGATGGAATAGTCATGGAGATCAAATAAATCGTCAAGAGAAACCATTCCTTTGGGTATTTTATTCCCCTTTAATTGAATAAATTTATCTTGGGAATCAGTTATATTATCTAGATAGAAATCCCTACACTGATGATCACTTCCCTCAAAGAATAGCTGAGCAAAAGCTCCAACATTTTCTAGGAAAACCTAAATTTGCTTATATCATTTTCAAAAACCTTCCAATGGTTCACATTATCAGGGACACTTGGTCAATAAACAAACTCAATTCTATAATATTTATCTTTAAATTCTAGATGTGGAAGAAGTAGAGAAACTGAAACTGCTAGCGAGTCAGCCTTCATGTTAAGTTCCGTAGGAATGACTTCAATTGAAAAAGCATCAAAGTTATTGATAACATCCCAAACTTGATTCATGTAATGCTTTAGCCTTTCATTCTTATCAGTAAAGACATTTTGCATTTGTTTAACAATGAGTTTAGCATCCCCCAAAACTTTGAGCATCTTAATTCCCATAATCTTAGCTTCAATGAGACCCAATAAAAGACCTTCATATTTGGCTTTATTATTAGTGTTATCAAATTCTAACTTATATGCAAAAGGAAATTTCTCACCAGAAGGGGAAATAAGAACACCTGCTCCTGAACTAGCGTGGGAACAACTTCCATCAAATTCCATTATCTAGAGTTTCAATTTATGAGTGTGAGGCACATAAAGCATTGCCATTTTCTTCACCAGAGAAAATCATATAGTTCCCAAACTCATTCTCTTCATATAAAATTTCAAGGGCTCTAGGATCTTTAGACTTAAGCATGATTATCTTTTCTTTTGATTTAGGTTCAATTCGTACCTTGTCTTTACCAATAGGAATGGTTGCATATGACCAATCTAGCTATACTTCTCCACCCAAATCTTTGCAAAAGCTTCTACTTAGGAGCATACCATAACTAGCAGGTATGTCTACAACTAGTATGGTGAGTCTGAGTCACTTGTTAGGGTAAGAAGAAAGTGCTACTTGAGCATCCTTAATTTTTCCTACCAAGGGAACCTGCTTAGAATCCATCGAGTAACGTTTTCCAAATGTTTTGGTCATCTCTAATCCCAAAGCTTTAGCAATTTGTGCAAGCATAACATTATCAGATGCACCCAAATCAATGATGCAATTGTTAACCCTGAATCCATTCACAAATAAAGAGATATAGAAAGGGTATGGTTTCACATCAAAAGGTATTGAAGATGATGCTTTACTACAAGATACAACATTGGTAGCTAGGTCTTGAGGCTTAACTATTGTTTCATCTAATCCTGCATGTAATTCAGAATGCCCTGGCCTAACATATTCAATTAGCCTATCTAGTTCTCTAGGATTCATTTTTAAATATTCAACTTGGGATACTTGAATCTTGGTAGATTTACAAAATTATATAATATCAAAGTTCCAAATAGACTTTCAGAGGATGACATAGTAGGATTTCTTGAAGTACTATTGACTATACTAGATGAAGTATTTTCACCTTTTGAGGTTGCACTAACCTTTGTGGGTAAAATTTTTGGAGAATTAGGAATACCTTTTTGGTTGGAATGTTGTTGAATTCTAGTAATAGTAGCACAATTAGCATCATCCAAGGTGATGTATACATCTCCTCCTTGATCATCATCGGGTTCATATTCTAAATATCCATTCCTAGACTCACCATATTGATTAGATGATGTACTTTCCTTTGTAACCTCTTCAATGAATTCTTTAGTAATGGTCAGTTGTATAAACCTATTCATCTCGGGACAATTTGCACCATCATGATCAACTGTGAGATGGAAGACACACATTTTCCTCTTATTATCAGGAGGAGGGGCTTCGATTGCCAACCTTTGTTGAGTCAGAGGTAAGGGAAAAGTTTTATTCCTTGGTTGAAGATTAGCTTTCCTAGGTATATCTTGATAAAGTTGGTTACCTTTAGGCATCTGCCTCTTGAGGGAAATTATATCATTAGCTAATCTTTGAATCATAGGATCTGAAGAAGTGGTGGGAAGTTCTTTACTATTGTGTAACTCATTTTTCCATTTACCAACAGAACTAAAATCATCCTCCAGCTCCATGACCAATGCTTGTGTAGCTTCAAGATTATTTTGTGGCTACCTTTTCAAAAGGCAGCCAATATCTAGATGTTGTGCATTGATGAAGAAATAGTTTTGTGTCTCTATAGAGGGCCTTTTATAAACTATGATATGATTTATTATTCTATTGAACTTGGATACAAAATATCTCATGGGTTCATTTCCCTCCTTTTTCAAATGAGTAACTTGAGCTAATAGTGTCAAATCATCATCAACACCTTTGAATATAGCTTCAAACTTTCTTTGTATTGTAGACCAATTAGTAATGCATGCATGTCGTAGTTGATAAAACCATTGTGTTGCTGCATCCATTAAAGATTCCACAAATAAACTAACAACAACATATTCCTCTTGTATTGTGAGAACACCGCATGCAACAAAGAAAGCATCAATGTGTTCCTCTAGTGAAATTTTACCATCTCCACTAAAATTAGGAAAATTCTTCTAAGACCCTTTAGGAAAATCATGCAAGTTATTTCCTAATTGCAAAGGACCAATAGTAGCACCCCAAGGAACAGGTTGTAGATTAGTCATGGTGAGGGGAGAGTTAACTACAACTTGTAAGGCATTCCTATGTAGAGAAAGTATCTAATAAATAGAGTGGTTTATGGGTGTTCTAATAGTTGAGGCCGGTCGGCTTCTAGCCCTTTGTCTAGAGGGAATAATATAGGAAAATTTAACTCTCTGTAGGGCTTCAAAAATGGGGTCTGAGTTCCCTCTACTTCTCTCACCTCTAGTAAATCTATGAAAATCTAGGATTGATTAATTTTCTTATGATGTATGCCCAGATAAGGCGTCCAACCTAACAATCTAAAATCCCCAGCAGAGTCGCCAAAAATATGTTGGCTAACATATTTACACTTATAAGAATTGATAAGTAGACACCCCATGAAGTGCAAGAAACTAACCAATAGCTCTAAATATCTACCTTTAAACAAGATTGATATCCTCTGAATTTTTCTCGATGTACAACTCCCTCACAAAATTTTCAATGAATTTAAAGAACAGGAAAATTAAACACCATGTATGCTTTTAACCAGAAATCAAGAAAGGGTAAACCTGATATTAGAGAATTCCAACTACCAGGTGCTTGAGTAGTAACATAAAATATTAGCACAAAGTCAAATCAATCAACAGAGATAAAGCATATACTCAATACCATATAAGGAACAAAATTAGATGTAAGAAATGAAATTCTCATACCAAGATAAGATATGAAAAATGTATTCTTAAACACAAATATTTAAGAAGCCAATAAGCTCAACTAGATTGCACACAGACAAAATGGTAATTTCATTCATCAATAGTATCGATAATTTTTTTTCTTTTTGCAAAGTAATGTCTAGAGAGAGTTTGAAACACAAATACATCCTTAAATAGGTGAATGAGTTTTGCCTCTTCATGTTGATAGCCCGTTAATCAAAAGACACATAAAAGAAAACAAGAAAAGATAGGTCACTATGCCGGTGTCGCTTCACTTCCAGTCTCCTAGGTAGAAAAAGGTATCTTTCAGTACGCTTGGAAGTTTTTCAAGATATGCATAAGGTCTTTGTGTTGTAGGATGGCTACATTTTTCATCCTCACCTTCCATGTTAGATGAGTGTATTTGGCTATTTCCACACGCTGTTCAAAAATCTTCAAGTGATCAATAGCTTAAGATGTCACCAAGTGTAATTCACTTAGCTTCTGCAAATGTTCTACATGAGGAGTGCGTATATCAAGAGTTTCCTTTACTGTTTTCTCAAAATTAGTGATTAAACTTCTAATGTCCATAATATCTTTGATTCCATTTTTATTCTGTAGTAGACCAAGAGCTATCAGAGTGTTTAATGCTTCATCAGAAATGACATCGCACTCATTTATGACCTCCTTAAGTTTCTATAAACTCTGATTAGCAACCTATAATTTCCATTCCACTCCTTTAGCCCATGACAAAAATTGAGCTTATGAAGCGTTGGGTATAATTTGATCTGTGACCAAATTTTCCATATTTGTGCCCATCAAGAGTTTCAATTAAACCTGGTAATTAACCCATAATTTCCCCTCCTTTTCAATGGAAATCATATCATCTCCACAAGTTTGTGAGGACACATTTTTGTATGGTGGGTCATCATCACCACTTCCCTAAGTGCCCATTACTGAAGACTGAGGGACATTATTCATTGACTGTCTACTAGTAGAAGCTTGGGATGTACCCTTAGTAGCCAATGAGTCCTTTGATCTGGTATAAGGGCTAGGCAAAATTATTCAATTTTCTTCTTGGTTACCCATTCTTTAGTTCTGATTAGAACATCTACAGTTCTCACCTCAATAGTTTCCTTTTCCTTGAAATTCTAGTCCATAGCAAGTATAGGCCTACTTTCTATGAGTTCAATATCCACTGGATCAATCATAACAAACCCCCTCAATAAAATCTCTCAAATCCCATTTCAAGTCATAGATAACAATTTCTTCTACTGTCAATCTCATCCAACTTCTTCTTCTTACCTCATATTCATCAAAACAATCAGCCCAATAGTCTTCAAGGTTAGGTTGATGATTGAAAGAAGGACCTAATTTCATATTCTCTTTCACATAGTCTTTTAGGCCAAAAGGGAAACACTCATCAAATGAGGTCATATTGTATTTAGATAGTTCCACCTCAATGTTCAAGGCATCAAACATAGATTGGCAATTGTATGCATTGAATCCAAATGGAAAACTGACAGTAAGCCTTTTCCTATCTCGACATATTCTATTCACATCAACCAATTGCCTACTAACCTCAATGACTACCCATTTATCTTCAAGGTACCTGGGAAATTTAATGGGAATGCATGCATATCCACCTACTCTTATATAGGAAAATCTTTGGAATTGGATGAAATGACAACCATAGAAACTTACAAACTGTATAGCTTCCAGAGACAATCTTATTGTTGGGTGCCCCTGAAATTCCCTGACCAATCTCATAGTGGAAGTATCAACAATTCATCTAAAATGAAAGAAAATATTATGAAGTTGAAGATTATCAAAGTAGTCATAGATGGATACTTTTCTGGTGGTAGGTCACTTGGCCTTAATCCTAGCTAGGGTCGAGTACTCACAATGGAATATATCAAGTAAGATGACATGACAAAGAACCTGTTCAGAACAAAAAGTGACATCATTTCATGTATACGATTACTAATGATCTTAGCCCAATCCAGAAACTGTTCTCCACTAAGTATAATTTGGATAAAGTACATCCATTGTGGACATTCTCATTGCCTCTAACCCTATGTAATAACACAACAATGTCAATGACTTCATTTATCAGGTGATTCTTGTGTAGGTTGTGAGGCAACTAGGATTTTCACTTCTTGGGCTTCACTAACCAATTTTTCACTATCACATTCCTATAAATTCCCTTTTTGGTAGTGAATTCAATATAAGAATTGGTCATGTCCATTGGTGAATAATCTTAACTCTTCAGAGTTATCAAACATGACACAAAAGTAGACCTCTAAATTTTTAGAACCAACATGTTGTCCTCTATTCTAACTTCCCATGTCTATGAATTATAATGTCTAATGCACTCCAACACTAATTCAAGACTCTGCACAACTATAGGAAATGTGGCATCCTCAATTAATCCACTACCCCTTACCCTTTCAATGATTGGTGGAGGATTGGGTTGGTTAAATTTATTCCTTATTTCATCTAGGCTAACTTGCCCTACCTGAGTGTTGCCAATCCCATGCCCCTCATAAGTTAAACCAGGCATATATTCATATCCCGCATACTTAACCTTCACCATGTTCAACTATGAATCTCAACAAAATATACTTTTGAATGCAAAAAATTTAGAAAGTAGGGTGTAGTGGATAAACTATAATTACCTTCTAATGGAAGTTTCTGCAATTCACACTGCACGCGTCCTCCAATTCTTCCCAAAAGTTAGCACAACAAGAATGTTTTTTTTTCATTCTACTATTTTGTTAACCAAAGATACATAGAAAAACATGGGGGGTAGATGGGCATTAATTTCCAATTTAGAATTATGACATGTGGTATTTGTCGATGTCAACATTCCCAATATAAATATCATTTAAAAAATTGAAAATAAACATCTACAGGTGGTCATAAAAGAGGTTCACATAACTTTAAAAATATGCGCCCAAGTTGGAGCGCGACCAAAAAAGACCACCCAAGCTTAAACAATCACATTAAAGACAAAGTTTGACTAGGTACATAAAACACCACCCAATGCAACACTTGAAAGAAATGAAAGGGGTCCCCGACAGCAAGGTGAGGTGTTCAACAACCTACGTAAAATCCTGTCTGAGTTAGCATGAGGACACAACACATCACCCGCATAAAAAAAAGGGATAAAATAGGTTAGCGAGTGATATAATGAGGTGGGTAATGAAGTTATGGTAAAAAATAGTAATGTGAAAAAAATCAAACAGTCATAGGACTGAGTTTTAGAAACTAAAAATGGAATCGAACATAGACCATAGACAAGGTTTCAGATGGAAAATTGTATTCCATTTAACTGATAGGCTAGGGGTACTAGTGTTGAACAAGACAACTGAGAGGGGGGGTGAAGTAGTTGTAGAAATATTAACCTTTAAAACTTTCACCACATGTTAGATCAATATTCATTCATAAATCCTTTACTCTGCTAGTGTCATCAATCATTATGTGTAGAAGCAGAAGCAAAAATAAGTAAAATCATACACACAATAATGCCATATTTACGTGGAAAAAACCAATGAGGGAAAGACCATGGTGAGGATCAACTCACAATATAAAGAATTCCAAAATTGAATACAAAGGATCACTACCGAAAAGTCTCATTACCAAAATAGGACTTGTCCAAAACAAGACTCACTATCCATTGAGGGTTTAACACCAGGAGGGCTCACTACCACAAAATTACAAAGAAGATAGAAGACAATAGTTACAGAGAGAAAACTATCTCAATACAACAAATATTTCCACCATAATTTTCTCACACACTTGCAAACATGCTTGAATGATAGAGTGCACCTTCAACTCACTACCTCCAGGAACTTAGCAATTAAATTTCACACTGATCTACTCAAACTTGCATCACACACTATCTCGCATCTATCTTGCCTTTCATCAACATCTCAACTTGTAATTATACCTTATTCAACCTTGAAACCCATCCAAGGTTGGCCATACATCATTTTCATTAGAATGAGGGCAACCCAAACACATAATTAATGAGAACATAAATAAATCCCAACAAGCTTCCACAAACTTTGTAAGTAGTGTTGAATACAAGGTCAGCCAACACTAGTATTAAAAACATAAGAAAATAAAGTACAAATATCCTTAAATCGATTCAATATTCTCAAACAAAAAATTTCACTTAAACACGATCTCATTAGCTTACTCTTAGAACTATAAGTCATAAAACCAAAGTACAGAGAAATATATAGAAACTACATTTCTCTCAGACCTCTGTCAGACACACCAAACTGCATAGAAACAACTGGTGAAGATATCTCACACTGTACAATAATCTAGAAACTTAAATTTTGAATATAGAAACTATTGAAAACCATGAATAATATGCCAGGAACTCAAAAGCATAGAGATAATATAAACCACATCTCGGGGTACACGCAAAATACCTACAAACTTTCTTTATTACAATTTTCTCAATATCCTCTACATATACAACCAAAAACCAACTTCCATGACATCAATGACAACAATAACCAGTTGATAACTAGTTAACTAGTTGACATCAATGATAACACCTTCATATTTTCAACAATCTCCCCCTTTGTCATTGATGACACACATGATGTGAAAAACCATTAAAGACAACACAATAGCTCTGAACCACCAATCACTCTGAAAATATTTCTCCCCCTTACTTTTTCACATGATAATTTCTCCCCCTTTGATATAAATGGAAAAAGAAAAAATTGTTTTACATTATTTTCCCCTTTGAAATTAAGAACATTACCAGTACAAAATTATCCCCCTTAGGAGTACACCCAGATTAACTGCACAATGACAACACATTATACTACCTACTCCCCCTAATAGGTAGCCACCAAACATCAGTCTAGAATGAAGATAGATCCATATATCCACTAGACCGATGCATCTTTATATGGACCTAGTTCAAGAAAGGAGGGGTAATAAACCATAAATTCTCTAGGAGATACTCAAAAGTATCTTTATTAAGAGCCTTAGTAAATATGTCAGCAACCTGATCCTTTGTAGGTATATAATCAAAATTTACTTCATTCTCCACACCATTCTCTCTTGAAAAGTGATACCTTATTGATATATTCTTTGTTCTTGAGTGCATCAATGGATTCTTCGAAATGTTAGTTGCACTTGTCTTATCATAGAAAATAGAAATGGGATCATCATACATTACTCTAATATCCTTTAATGTCTATATCATCCACAAAATTTTTTTGTAGCAGGATGCTACAACAATATACTCAGCTTCTGTAGTGGATAAGGAAATTGATTCTTTCTTTTTACTTAACAATGTGACACCAATTTGTAACCAAGAAAGAATGTACCACCAATTTTAATTTTTTGTCATCAACACAACCTTCCCAATCTACATCTGTTAAAGAACTTAGTGTAAAATAAGTATCCCTAGGATACCATAAGCCATAATCTAGAGTACCATTCAAATATTTGAATATCTTCTTAACAACAACATGTGTTTCTTCAGGTTCTTCTTGAAATCTAGCCACAAGACAAATTACATGTATGATAACCAATCAATGATTTTTTTTGTGGCTAATATTCACCAATTGGATAATAGTTGAAATTTGGGAATCCAAAATTGGCTAATAGTTCAAGCTGCAACGTGACTTGAATTGCCATATTTTTATAAAATTTTATTATATTCTTATTTAAATCTCCAAATAATTTATTTTATTAAAAAATTTAACTCAAAAATTCACCACAATATTTGATACATTATTAGATCCGTCTAAATTTTATTAATTATAATAGAAATCTATATTAATTCGCCAATATTATATCATAATATTAGTTGCTTTAGGACCATATTTCTAATCTTTAGCTTCCACCATTTATTTATAATATAATCTAATGGCACTTGTTATATTCCATGAGGTAAAATGTACCCATGATCTATAATGCTCATAGGGCCCACAATTTTGGGTCTCATGAGCATTATAGATTGTGGTTAAATTTTACCTTATAGAGTACAATGAGGGTCATTAGATCAATTATTTGAAATAAATTTTGAGCCCCATGAGAATTACAAATAATGGGTACATTTTACCTTATAGAATGCAGTGAGGGCCATTATATCATATTTCAAAACAATGGTGGAAAGTAAATATTATAGTCCACCCCTTCAACCCATCGCTAACTTCCACCCTCAAGCCCCTACTTTTCCATGAGAATCATTTTTAGATTGGATAGATTCACCATCATAATTAATCCATTTTCCTATTATTTTATCAAGATTCAACAAAATTTTCTACAAAATTTTAGTGATGTAAAAAAAATCACCAATAATTTTTATTTTATTTTTCAAAAAAAGGAAATATTTTCCAATAGAAATTAATATATTTTTCCTAAAAAAGTGAAATATTCGCCAAGATTTTATATTTTTTTTTCAGAGGGCTTTCTTAAAGTTATCACTATATCTAATCTGATGACAGTTAAATACACCAGTACTCCAATCAAAGATCTATATTTGCTCTTATTAGCCTTAGGTGAATCATCATCTTTACTCAATTTATAGCCAATCACTATGGGGAGTGTATACCCATTTGGAACAATCCATCCCAAACTTCTTCAACATTTCTTTTACATACTTCGACTATGAAATAAAAATCCCTTTTTCTATTTGATTGATTTGCAACCCAAGAAAGAAATTCATCTCACCAAACATATACACTTGAAACTCTTTTTCATTTCTTCAGCAAACATTTTACACATTGTTTCATTCCCTCTAAAGATAATATCATCAACATATACAAAAACTATCAAGATTTTGTCATTTTCAATTTTGAAATACAAATTGCTATCTGTCATACCTTTGCTAAAACCTTTTTGAATCAAGTATCTATCCAACCTTGTATACCAAACTCTAGGAGCTTCCTTCAATCCATGTAGTGCCTTCTTCAATCTTTAGACCATATTTAGTTGATCTAAAAACTAAAATACTTGTGGTTGTTCCATGTAGACTTCTTCCAACTCATCATTCAAAAATGTAGACTTTACATTCATCTGATCACCATTAAAATCATTATGAGTAGAAAATTTCAAAAACATTTTGATAGCTTCCATCCTAGCCATCAGAGTAAAATTATCCTAAAAATATATACATTCTACTTGTGATTAACCCTTACACACAAACCTTGCTTTATTTCTGACCACTTCTCCATTCTCATTTAACTTGTTTCTGAATACCCATTTTGATCTAGTTATTTTTTTATCTGTTGATCCAGGAACCAATTCCCAGGATTTATTTTTCTCAATATTCATAAGTTCCTCTTCCATTTTTCTCATCCAATTTTCATCTTTACATGCTTCACTTATTGTCTTAGGCTCAACTTCAAAATGTAGACAAATTTATTTCAGCATCAGCAGTAGGTCTGCTTCTTGTCAATACTCCTTTTCTCTTGTCTCCAATGATTTTATATTTTGAATGATTCTTTTGCACATATTTAGGTGTCTTTGGGGACACCACTCAAGATTACTCTTCCTCATTTTTCTATTCCTATTATTCCACAACTTCTTCTACTGCTCTGTAATTAGGTTCATCTGATACATATCCATCAACTTCAATTGAATTCTTCAATGCTTCATCAACCTTGACATTTTTTTCTTTCTACAGTCCTTCTTAGCCTTTTATTGTAGCTTATGTAAGCTTTTCTTCTAAGGGAGTATATAAGGAATATACCCTCATCACATCTTGCATCAAACTTTCCTAAATTTTCTTCATCTCTTCTAGTATAACATCTGCTTCCAAATACCTTGAAATACTTTATAGTAGGAATCTTTCCATACCACAACTCATAGGGAGTCTTAGTGTTGTTGTATTTTGCTTGAATTCAATTAAACACATAAACAATAGTGTAAATTTCTTCTCTCTAGTAGACTTCTAATAGACTAGCCTTAGTAATCATCATTCTATCAACCTCTTGAACAATCTTTTTCTTCCTTTCAATTACTCTGGAATTTTGTCAAAGAGTTCTTGAAGCAGATAACTATCTTTTTATTCCATGTGCTTCACAAAAAATATTAAACTCATTGGGTGTGAATTATCCACCTATGTTAGACCTTAAGCATTTTGTTTTCATGTCAATTTCATTTTCAACCATAGCTTTGAATGCTTTGAATTTGTCTAATGCATCTAATTTTTCTTTAAGAAAAGTAACCCATGTGAATCTAGAGTAATCATCAATCAAAAGAATAAAATACTTATCACCTTGTAGAATTATCACTCTTGTAGGACCAAAAAGATCCATGTGAATCAAATCCAGTAGTCCAATAGTATATTGTTCCTTTTATCTAAAGTTGTTTCTAGCTTTCTTTCCAAACTAACAATCCCTGCAAATCACATTAATTTTTTTTGTAATTCTTGGTAAATCTCTCATAGCTTGTACAACATTGATTCTCACCATATTGTCAAAATTCATGTGACACATCCTCTAGTGCCATAACCAACTTTCATTAATTTGAGACATAAATAAATGTCCATTAGCACTAGTGGAACCCTTTAAAATGCTTTATGTTCCACTCAAAATTTTGCAAAATGTGGCTAGTTTCATGTCTCTAGGCTTAGGGTTTGTCTTGTTGCCATGCCTTAGGGTTTCTGAGTTGCTAAAACCCTTTCCAAAAACCTTAATCATTTGCAAATGTTCTATTTTAATGTTGACCTCCTATCACTGATTCCTGATCATTCAAGTTGTGACTTATGCCTTTTGACTCATTCTATAAACCCACCCCTAAGTCCTAGATATCCCAATTGCTACCCATCGTGTAATTTAAAAAAAAAAATCCTTTAAATACTATGCATGTAACAAATAATTAAATATTTGTTGGTTCCTAGGTCTGAGTTTATTTTTACATGTCCTTGTCTGTCGTTTACCTAGCAATGGCCCCTCTTTGAGGACTAACAACTTGCATGTGCAAAGTTCCAATTTTATAAGGATTATCAAATCTATGTGATTAGATCTAGACCATTCCTCATGCCCCCATTCAAGTATTTTTCTTATTATCATATTCCCACAGGCTAGCGGGAGGGCACCACATGTCCTTCTACAATGGCAGGTCTATTATCTTTGAAATTCGGCAAGCGACGGGACAAGACATACAAACGATGGAGATTAAATGACATGGCTAAATCTAGGTTGTTCCCCATTTCCCTATTTGAGTTCATTTTGCATTAAAATATTATCATGGGGTAGCAGGAGAAGGAAATCTATCCTTGGGACCCATTGGGATTTAAAGAAGGAAAGCACTTCCTTCGATTAAGATCGGCAGTCAAGGAGCAGTGATATGGGTCAATCCTGACCACTCCTCGCCATCTGGTGGGGGACTCACCTCTACCTCCCATCTCTCAATATCGAAGTGAGAGAGCGCCACATGGAGTCATTTGAACAATAGAGGAAACATTAGAAAAGGTGGGAATATTAATGAAATATTTCAGTGCATGAGCATGAATGATAAAGTCCATGTTACTAAAGGGATGTTCAAGCACGTGTTTTACAAATGGGTGAGATGTTATAATCTAGGCCATCCATTGTGTTCAAGGTTTATGCATACTCTCGGAGGATTGAGGTGTAAAGTGCATTCTTGTTGGAGACTACAAATTAAATTTGAGCCCTTCCCCGCATCCCTGTTGTTGAAAGTTGTGCGATGGTTAAGACTTGCAAGGAAACAAGGAAGCTGACCCATGGATGTTGCTTCAATACTTGAGAGATAGTGGAGCTCACACGTGACTAGGAAGCTCCTCCACATGATTTGTTTAGATTGGATAAATTCTCTAGCTGCTTATAGTCAACTTTTTCAAACTTGGTTGACTCCATATGGATCGTTTGTCAATTCACTTCCACTGCACTATCAATGACCAACATTCAAAGTTGAGTTTGAGGACAAGTGAATCATTCTAGTTCGTACGAGTGAGCCATAATGGTGGACAAGAGGTAGAGCTACCAAATTGAGAATTTTAAAGCTATTAAAAATTTCTTTAAAACATAATTGAATATTGTTGAAAGCATTCTATGCATTCAATGAGCTCGTGCCATGATTTTTCAAGCCTGTTTGACACCCAAGTTAGGGTTTTTAGCATGTGTTAAACCAGTAAGTTTAATTGTTATCTTTCCATTAAATTTTTTTATAACTTTCTCAATTATGCCCTTTCTATCCTTCTATTTTAGGATTTTTTGTTTTTGCATTTATTTTAAGGTTTGGCATTCATTTCAAGCAATTAAACAATATTGCCTTGTAATTATCAAACCCTTGCTTGAGTTTTAAGTTTATTTATGTGAAAGCAAACCCTAACCCATAAAAACCATTGATTTTTGGCCCCAAAATTGAAAGCATCTTCATCAAAAGGGAATGCCTCTGGCTCTAAAGTCCCTGTCAGACATATAGTTTAGGACCTAGTCAATCAGCTACCACCCTCTACCAGTGAAAAATATAAGGGTAAACCATTGTTCCATGGCCCTCAAGTTGTTGAAGGGTTGTCTGAAATGTAGAGTATAATTAGGGATGCTACATTTCCCTAAACTGGGAGGGAATTGTTCACTGGCTGATTTGGGAATAGAAATTATGGTGTTCTAGTGGGCAACCCATGGAATTTGGACTTGGGAAGTTAATTGTGCCTAATGTCCATATAGATGTTGATTTATTAAAAGAAATGGATTCCAATTATGATCTAGTCACAAGGACTATGAGGGAATTCAATGGAGTTGATATGGTGAGGGTTACAAGGGAGGAAATTGTGAATGTTTTCAAGCTCACCAAATGGAGTGAGGATATGGTTCCTATTAATGAGGAAGTTTTTAGGGTAGAATATGAGAAGGTTAAGTATTCATTCAAAACCCACATACTACCAAAGTATCTAGTATCTATTGAGGGCTGAAGGGTTACATTGGGTCCATTTGACAAGGAGCCCTTCCTGGTTAACTATTTTGTGTCTTATTTTCAAAAGAATTTCTACTCCATTTACCAAATCATGGGCTATGACCTAGTCACTGGTATGCCAAGGGCCTAAATGTACATGGTCGCACAAATCCAACACCCCAGTTACTGCACAATGTATGATTATGGGGGATACCTAGCAAAGAAGATTCATGAAGGTTTGGTGAAGTTGAAAAAGGGGGGAGTTGGAGTAAGATTCAGTTGGTATTCATTATTTCTACATATGTTTTTATTCAAGGGTGCCACTTATTTTTGTAAGAATATGACACTCGAGAGGATAATCGGTGATTTGGAATTGCCTGTCCAATTTTGGACCCTTGTCCTAGGTAAGGATGATAGAAAATTTGATTATGTGGTCTTTCAAAATTTATTTGCCTTCAAGTTGAGGAGAGCTCTAGCTATGAATGTGCTAATGATTACCAAGGCCCTACATGATTTCTTAAGACCTAAGGATAGGAGACCTATGTTGGGGGTTGATCATAATTGGGGAGATTTTATTCCCTACCTCACTTATATAATTTTGAGAGTTTATGGGGCAACTATCTCGCCCCACTTGTTGCTAGAGTATGTACTAGAAATACTTGGGTTCCTTGAAGTAATGTGGCAATGCGGAAGTGTAGAGAATTGAACCATAGCTTTTAAGGGTGTGAAGTGTTATGACTCTCTTTCGCTCAATTAGGGTCTTTCACCTAATGAAAAGAGATAGATCCCACACCCAAAATATAGGTGGTTCACTCAAACTAGTGTATCTATGATTAAATTATGACTAAATGCTATGATCTAAATGATCCTAATTTATAAAATGGATTGATTACTAAGTGAAAACTATTGAAAAGCATGTCATTTGAAAACACATTATGTAATGCAAAAACACCTAGAAATGAATGCAAAACTGAAATAGAAATGGATGAAACTGAAAGTGTGCACCCGAGATATTGAAGGAGGCTAGAAATGACATTTGAAATGTTGATGATGCTAGAAATTTGGTCTACTAGGACTCATTCACCATTTTGGGTGAATTAGTCCTAGTTCTGTGAAACTAACCCGAAACCTGTTTCAAACAAAAGGGTATCTCGAAATGCAAAAAACCCTGTTCAGGCCTCGAAATGGGACTCATTCACAATTGATGGTGAATGAGTCCAGTTTTGAATTTTTGAAGATCCAAAAGAGGAAACAAGAGCTCTTAGTCTCCACTTTGGCTTTCTAAAGGTTTCTGCTTTCGAAACTCTGATTTCTGAACCTAAAAGTGAGTTTTTTTTTATATTTTAACTTGTTCAATGAAGAGAAGACTTAAAAAACTTTGCAATGCAATATTCAATGATTTCTAAGCCTCCAAGATGTCTAAATCTACAAACACACAAGAAAAGAGAGATAAATGGTGAATGTTAGGGTATGAGGGTTTGCCTTGGTCAAAACCCTTTTAGGTAATTAAACCAAAATAGAGAAAGAATTTAGGAAGCATGCAAAAATAAATTCAATACCTTTCCATGATGTTTGATCTTGAATTTCTACAACAAAACATGAAGAATCTTCCCTGAATGTCTAAAAATTGCTATCTTAATGACTTGAAATGATGAAACCCTAACTTGCTTGACTTGAGATGAAAGAATGATGGATGAATACTAAAGAATGGTTATGATTTAGGGTTTATAGATTTTTATAGGAAATTCACCTTATTCTTCTACAAATTGGTCCCTAAGGCTGACGTGTAAAAATAATAATCTTAAATTTTAGTTTTTCTTGCTCAAAGGTCAAAATTGGCCCAAATGGGATTCATTTGCCACCCATGGCTAATGGGTCCCACCTGGATGCAACTGATTCACCATGGATGGTGAATGGGTCCTATAGGAGCCATTTTTCTAGCTAAGATGTTAGGAAATAAGGAAATAAAGTTTTTATGATGAATTTGTCAGTTATTTGATCAATTTAAGCCTCAGGATACACAATATGAGTTAATAGGGGCCTATTAGTGATGATGTAAAGGTAAATTAGGGATTGGGACACAAAATTCATGTGAAAGTGTGATTAGATACACTTTACAACATTAAAATGAGGTCCATATAGCCTAGAAAGGCATAATATCCAATGTGAATGTGTGGGACACATTGCAACACTAGATTAACATTAATTTTATTTTACAAGCATTCTAGATTGATAAGGTAATGTATTTAAATACATTTTATAATGTTGAATTAGGGGAAAATGGGTTCATTAAGTCTAGAAAAGCATGAAAGTCCTTTACAAAACCTTTACAAAACCTTTACAAGACATCGCTAAATGCATTTGGAACTGTCCAAGACCTAGTGTGGATGTGAAAAACACCTCACAACACAAAATCAAGGCCTTATTAAGTCCAATTTATCATCAAATCAAGCAAGTTTCCTTTTTTCTATGGTACATTTAGCCTCCATTTTAGTGAGAGGATGAACTTGCTTCAAACTCACACTAAAGTAGACATTTAAGAGAGGTCCAATCATACCAATGTGACTGACAAAGGATAACAAAGATCAAAGGAGGTTTTGCAAGTCCCCAGGATCCAAGATCCTAAGTCAAACCAACATAAGCGTGAAATAAAAAACACAAGGTGAATCATGTGTAACCAAACAAGATACATAATCATGAAATGGAAAGAACTAGGAGGAGAAGAAAGATGAAAACAAAAAGGTGGATCAAGCTTCAATCATTTGTTGAACTAGTTGTGGATTATATCTAGGTTGTTTGTTTGAAATTGTACTCACTTGGGCGATGGAACTCTTGGCTATCCAATCGGGTGAGAAGGTGCTACCACAATAATGGGTTACACTTTTGAGACATCCTGATTTTTGCCTAAAATCACATATTTTAGAAAATACAATGATTTATGACTTAAAGGTTCCATTTAAATTATTTTAATTTAAAGAGGGATTGATCAAACCCCTTAGATCAAACCCCCTTGGATAGAACCTTGTTAGATTTAAACCATACCTATAATCGAAGTCTCCCTACACCTATCAAAATGCTGATAAAAAACCACTTTTGATTTACCTTTTGGTGATCAAATGAATTCATTTAAAATTTATTTTTGTAAGCCTACAACCCTTATTATAAGCTTCCCAAAAAGTATAATTTTAAATATGTTTAATTTGATTATTATATTTATTTTTTATTTCTTGTGAATGTAGGATTTTCAATGAACATCAAGTTCTTTATTTCAAACATACTAAAAAAAATAGAAAAATAGAGAATTTTTTTAAAAAATACATGTCCAATAGGTATTGATGTCCTTATTCCAACAAAAAAAGAATAAGTTAATTAAAATGAATACAAAAAAGTTATGTGGGTCAAGTACACCTCTATCCAAATTATAATTAAGCTGACTTGGAAAATTAATTAAAAAAAAATATGTAACAAAAAATTATGAAAAAATATCCATCCCCTAGATATTGGTGTGAAAATTCATTTTAAAAATAGAATTTTATCCTATCTATAAAAAGAGTTATGTAAGTGAACATCACTTTTTTAAAATGCTGATTAGTAGAAAATAAGTTATTAAAAAATTACATAAAATGATTCACAATTTTTTTTTAATTTTTTTTTAAATATAATTGAATCTACACAAAATATCTAACAATAACTAGTTTGATTCACCTTCAAAACCTTAATGGTTTAGCTGCTATAGGTGTAAGAACGTGAATGTCTAGTGAAAAATCTTGATTTTAATGTCAAGTTTGGCCAAAAATTGTAACCCATTATTGTGGGATCTAAAAGCCCAAAAGGTGAGAATCATACGCTTGGGTGGTATGTACTCACAAACACATAGGTGGCTATGGTGAAAGTTGTGCCTTAGAATGGGCTTCCCGCTCAACCATACCAAAGTTATGCCTTCTGATAACTTTAATAAGGCACCACAAAGGAAAATGATTTTCCAGCTCTATGACATAAGAAAAACTTTGTATACTTGACACTCATAGACATTGTTAATATAAAATAGTGTAAGGAATGTTCAAAGGGATTTTTCTTAGTTCATGCAAGGTCCAATCTTAAGGAACACCATTCCTAATGTCTCCAAGAGAGGAAAAAGTGCAAACGGTCTCATCTTGTTTCCAAGAGAGGACAACTGCAATGTCTCATCCTAAAAAACATTATACCTAATGTTTCCAAGAGAGTTAATCGCAAGAAAAATAAAATCGTACAATGAAATGTGAGTGGTGATGTATGCCCCCACTTTAAAGTAGTTGTGAACACCAGTACTATGAGAATTTTTTAAAGTAGAAGAAGGATACATGAGAGCTTACTCGGAAAGCCCTATGCCAAGTCATATGTTTCTGATAAGCTATGTCATGAATAAGGGTAGTATGTCACATGTAAGCCAACTTAAGGCACATCATCCACATCCCAAGCTTGCTCTTATATGTTCATGAAAGGTTAACAACTAGCCAAAAAAGGAAACGACAAGTGACATATGAGGACAAGGCTACTAAACCCCTTTCCCCCACTGAGTGCAAGACAAAGGTGAGCCTAAACAATTGATGAAATGTAGGCGAGAGTGAAAATCGGTATCAATTAGAGGAATTAGGTGCCCCCACAGAGGGAAGCATACCAAACTCCTAGAAATGTTAGATTTTATGACTCAAAGCATTACATTCATTAGCGGAGTGACCATGAACTCTATGATAGGTGCAAAATGAAGTCTTGTAAGAGAATTTCTTTTGAGTTCTAGAAGGGAGGGTGATCAAGTGATCTTGGAGGAGTCTAAACAAGATACCCTCTTGATCAATGGTAGAAGATGGTTTTGTGATTTGCATCAAAGATACATCTTGTTTAGTAGTAGATGTCATACTTACACACGTTTCTCTAGATTGGGAGATTTTTCTCTCACTCTTATAAGAGGAGGGAAAATCTATCGAATGCAAATCATTGGTGTCTTGTGAGATGACATTGACATTAAGAGAATATGTAGGTGTTTGTTTTATTGTTGGCAAAGTAGAATGATGAAGACCACTAGTGTCGGTTAGTTCAGGATGCTTTAAAGTTAAATTTGGTTTAGAGGGTTGTTGTGTGAGAGTGTTGATGTTGAGTGAAGGCTTGGTGATTTCTATCATAGGATAATAACCAAGACCATGAGTTGTTTGTTGTGTGATAGGATTGATAGGGTTTTGGATACCTTGTTCATTAGCACCAAATCCTTTTCTACTATATCCAAACTATTTTGATAGTTCATAACTGTGTCCATAAAGCTTCTTCATTGCTTTTGAAGTCGGTGGCTATTCATGATTATGTTCATCAAAGGTTGTTGTGTAAGTGGCTTCATTTGTTGAGGCTGATTCTTTCGAAAGGTCATCCAAGTCATGTTTGAAATCCAAGGAAACCCAATCATCTTCTGATAGCATTGTGACTTGTTCAATATGTTGTTGTATGTCCTTTTGCTATGAGGGTTCCACTTGTGTGGTTGGTGTTAATGTCTTCAAGGGGTTCTCTATGGTTTTCTTAAGTTGCAAGACATTATAAGGCTCATGATCAATGTCAAGTGTGCACACTTTGTTGTTGTAGATGTATTTCATTTTTTGATGAAGAGTGGAAGGCACACCATTCATTTCATGAATCCACGACCTACCTAGAAGAAGGTTATATGAAAGATCATGAGGCATAACCTGGATTGTTGAGTTCAATGTGACTTCTCCAACTGTAATAGGTAATGTGATCACACCAAGCGGTGTCTTTTTGACATTGTCAAAGCCCTTAATAGATAAAGATTCAGGTTGAATTTTTTATTTATCCACACAAAGCCTATCCAAAAGGTTTACACTACACACATTAAGGCCTGAGCCATTTTCAATAAGGGTTCACTTTATCCTTATCTGATTGTATCAAGAAATGATCATGAAAGCTGTGTTTTTTTTTTACACTTCCAAAAGTGGGAGTTCACTTTGGTGGAAAAGAATGGTAGCATTTATTCCTCATATGATGTCTGCAATGTCAGTTGGTTGCACATTAGAAGGGATAGGAACTTGTTGCAAGGCTGCCTGGATCATGTTGTGATAGTGAGGGGATGCTTGAATAAGATCCCATAATGAAATTTTTCCAGGAGTATTCTTTAGTTGTTCAAAAGGATTGTACTCCTAAATGTGTGAATTTAAGCAAGGATCTCTAGGAAAAATGGGATTTTGCAAAGGTAAGGGTGTTGGTGTGGGTTGTTGTGGTTGCCTATTATTTCGAGTGTTATATGTATGAGCAACAATATTATTACTTAGTTTTTGTGACACATTAGTTCGAGGTGGGTAGAGGGTGAATTCAGGTTTGTGTTGAGTGTGTTTGTGTGAAGAGGGATAAAGGATGAGTTGAGGTTGAATAATATTAACATCCCTTGGCAAATGAGAGTCTAATAGAGGTTCTTCATTTCTTTTCGAGGGCATAATATTATTATCAATGCTATCTTTTCCTTTTATGATGATATTCTCCCTAGAAGGAGAGTGTTTAGGAGAACAATAAACCTCATGTTTTTGAAAATTAAGGCTTGGTTCATTCAAACTAACCTCATCACAACTAAGGTAGTTATGAATGGTTGAATTTTTTTTGATTATTGATAGTGGGGGGATTAGGAGAAGACTCTATTTGATTGTCAGGTTTCAGAAAGGTATCATTCTCTTGTGCCATAATATCGACCCTAGGAGGAGATCTAATATGTTCATCACATGTCATAATTGGATTTGGAAAGATAGCTTCATCACTCATAGGATAGTCATCAAGAGAAGGATAACGATGAGTGTCAAATAGATTATCACAAATGGTGGGAGCACTAGGGAAGGGAGTATCAAGGGTTTCATGATTCTTAATAGGGATGTCTTCTAACACCAACCTATCATATTTCCATTGAGGAGAGATATTAGGAGATGGAAAAGTTTGATTGTCATGGTTATGGAGACTAGGTAAGGTGATATATAGAAATGTGTCTATGATCTCATGTTCTTGTTGTCTAACTTCATATAAAGGGGAATGAGGAGATGGAAAATTAAGACCCTCAAGGCTTGTAAGTTCCTTCACCAAGATACCTTCATCACTAATAGGAGAGGTATTAGGAGAAAAACAAGTATGTGTGTTATGATTGTCTACACCTCCATTCAAACCAATGGGTAATGTAATGGTTTGGTCAAGGCTATGTTCCTCATAGCTATAATCAAAATCAAAATCATAAGAGGGGATATTATGCTTATAAAATCCATGTTTAATCAAATCAAAGACACATCTTGTGGAAAATAACATGCTATTAAAAAGTAAATAAAGTGCAATGCTATGATTTATATGTAATTTTTAGATGTAAAACAAAGTAAGTTGTTGATTACAGTATGCAATAATATGAAAAATGAAATGTGAGATGTAAATGTGAAATTAAACAATGCATGAAATGAGCTATTTTAAGCTAGATCTAATGAAATGCATGTTACATAAACTTAGCTAATTGATATAGGTAGGTAATGGCACCAAACAAAAGTTGAAAAATAGGGTTTTTAGTTCTATAAAGGGCAGTTTTAGGGATGAAAAGGGACCAATTCTCCCAAGGTGGTGAATGAGTCCCAATATGAACTTTTTTTAGAATTTTCAAAAACATTGGAGTGATTTTGATGTTTTCTAAGTGCTATGATGTAGACCTAAGTTAAAAATTTAGAATTTCAAAAAATTTAAATGAATTAGATGCCAATAATGCAACCTAAATGCACATTTTATGAATGCAAAATTTGAAAGCTAGCATACCAATTAACTAATGAAAACCCTAATGCAAAGTCAATCCAAGGCTAGATTTAGGATGAAGGAATCCAAATTAGAAAAGGGAAGTATTAAAAAAGAAATTTCACCAAAATGAACCATATATTTTAGGGGTGTGAAATGCTATGACTCTATTTTGCTCAATTAGGGTCTTTCACCTAATGAAAAGAGATAGATCCCACACCTAAAATCTAGGTGGTTCACTCAAACTAGTGTATGCATGATTAAATTATGACTTAAAACTATGATATAAATGTTGCTAATTGATCAAATGGATTGATTATTAAGTGAAAACTATTGAAAAGCATGTTGTTTGAAAACACATTGTGTAATGCAAAAACACCTAGAAATGAATGCAAAATTGAAACAGAAATGGATGAAACTGAAATTGTGCACCTGGGATATTGAAGTGGGATGGAAATGATATTTGAAATGCTGCTAATGCTAGAAATTTGGTCTATTGGGACTCATTTCCCATTATGGGCGAATTAGTCCTAGTTCTGTGAAACTAACCTGGAACCCGTTTCAGACAAAAGGGTATCCAGAAATGCAAAAAACCCTATTTAGGCCTAGTAATGGGACTCATTTTCCACTGATGGTGAATGAGTCCACTTTTGAATTTTTGAAGATCCAAAAGAGGAAACATGAGCTCTTAGTCTGCACTCTGGCTTTCTATAGATTTTTGCTTCCAAAAATATGATTTTTGAACCTGAAAGTGAGTTTTTGTTGATATTTTAACTTGTTCAATGAAGAGAAGACTTAAAAAAAATTGAAATGAAATATTCAATGATTCCTCCAAGATGTCTAAATCTACAAACACACAAGACAAGAGAGAGAAATGGTGATTGTTAGGGCATGGGGGTTTGCATTGGCCAGACCCCTTTTAGGTGATTAAACCAAAATAGAGAAAGAATGTAATGAAGTATGCATAAAGGGATTCAATACCTTTCCATGATGTTTGATCTTGAATTTCTACAACAAAACATGAAGAATTTTCCCTTGAATGTTTGAAAATTGCTATCTTAATGACTTGAAATGATAAAACCCTAACTTGCTTGACTTGAGATGGAAGAATGATGGATGAATAATGGAATGGCTATGATTTGGAATTTAGAGAGTGAATTTTATATGAAATTCACCTTATTTTCCCATAAATTGGATCCCTAAGGCCGACATGTAAAAATAATAAACTTAAATTTCAGTTTTTCCTGCTCAAAGGTCAAAATTGGCCCAAATGGGACTCATTCACCACCCATGGTGAATCGGTCCCACCTGGGTGGGACTAATTCTCCATGGATGGTGAATGGGTCCCACAGGGGCCATTTTGCTAGTTAAGATGCCAGGAAATAAGGAAATAAGGTTTTTTATGATGACTTTATCAATTATTTGATCAATTTAAGCCTCCAGATGCACAATATGGGTTAATAGGGGCCTATTAGTAATTATGTAGAGGTCAATTAGGGATTTTCACAAAAATATCAATGTGAAAGCATGATTAGATACACTTTACAACATTAAAATGAGGTCCATATAGCCTAGAAAGGCACAATATCCAATATCAATGTGTGGGACACATTACAACACTAGATTAACATGAAGTTTATTTTTACAAGCCTTCTAGATTGATGTGGTAATGTATTTTAATGCATTTTATAATGTTGAATTGGGGAAAAATGGATTCATTAAGTCTAGGAAAGTGTGAAATTCCTTTACAACACTTTACAAAACCTTTACAAGACATCGTTAAATGAATTTGCAAGGGGCCAAGACCTAGTGTAGATGTGAAAAACACCTCACAACACCAAATCAAGGCCTTATTAAGTCCAATTTATCATCAAATCAAGTAGGTTTCCTTCTTTCTATGGTACAAGAATAAACACTTGAAGGAACCGGGAAAGGGAACATTCTTCCCTTCATGGACATGCTTCTCTAATTTTGTGATGATCAAAGGAGGTTGGGATAATATAAATGAAATACTCAAGCCCTTTGGCATGAGGAGAGAAGGAGTAAGGACTCATGATCCTAAAGGATATATAGCATGGCTAAAGATGAAAATTAGAAGTTCCAAGTTTACCCATTTTTTTCATTTCCTTGAATAAGTCATCAGGAATATTTTTTATCCTTTGGAGGAAGATATAAAAGAAAAATAAGAGAGAAGGATCTCAAATTCACTACTCTCGTTGAGATCCCCAACGGGATACAAAGAATTGAGAACATATTCTAGAATTTTGTGACAGTAGTGGGTCAGTAGAAGGTGAAAGGATGATTCAAGATAAAGGGAAGACACCTATTGAAGATGAGCAGGGTGAAGGATAAATCTTGGTTATTGAGGAAAGGCCCACATACCAACCTCCAAAAGAATGAAAAATGATTATTTTTACTAGAAGAAAGAATAAAGCAAAGAGAAAGTATTCAACTATTACCTCTTCTCAACAAGAGGAGCAAAGAACCTCCCCACCACTATAGGAAGTACCACTTCCATCTCCCCCAAGGTCAAATGGACTTGATGTTGTTGAAATTGACTCTCCAAAAATACATTCATCACCACTAGGACCACCACCTTAGAAAAAGCAAAGACTTGAACCTATTGGCTTGGTTGATTATGATGATGATTCTAATGAAGACATCTGGGTAATAGAGGAAGAGATGCAACAAAAAATGCCCCCTCCATCAGTAGAGAGAGTATCAAAACAATTGGGTTTGAGGTTGAGCAAAGATGACCTTACTGGGATAAGCAATATTGATGATGTAAGGTTTGAGACATGCACAAAATTCCTTGATGATTCTTTTGTGAAATCTAAAATTTTTATGGAGTTTTCCTATAGAGAAAAGAAGGATGAATATGTCCACAATGTGGCATTGAAAATAAGTCTTCACCCAGAGCTACTTGATGCAACCATTGAAGCATAGGTTCTAAAAGAGATGATAGAAAAATTTTAGGGAATGATTGCATCTGAAGGCAGAGAGCAAGTGAGGAAAAGTGGTATTTTATTATTGCCAGAATGGGACCTAGCCTCTGCAATTTCCTTTGATACAATAAAAATATGTGATAGACCCCTCTAAAACTCAAAGGAGGAGACCACCATAGCACTGCAAGGATTTACATTTAGTGAGTAGTGTGATACATTGGCCATCTGGGCCTTATCCCCTAACATAAAGAAGCATAAAGTTGCAAAGCCTATTTCAAATTATAGGTGAGGTTTGATAATAAAGAGGGTATTAGATACATCGGCTATTGAGGCTTCCAATATGTCAGTGAATGTGGCACAATTTACAAATGCTAAAATGGAGTCAGTAACTATAGAAAAGGAACAATTCAAAAAGCAATATAATTATTTGTTAATTGATTATAAAATAGAAATTGAAAAATTTTACAATCAGGGAAAACAATGCATACTTATGTTGCTTCTCCCACTTCTTCATATGATCGAACAACTGCTGTTCCACCCCCAACAAGTTCCTCATGGGAAATTTTTCCTTACAACATGGGAATTGTACCCATCTCAATTGTGGATCCAGGTGCATCAGACACATCCCAAGAAGAGGAAGGTGTCAAAAAAGAAGAGTTACTTGAGAAGGTAAGGGAATACAAGGAAAAATGTGACAATCATGGTAGGTAAATATTTTTAACCAATATGAATATTTTCACTACTTTTTTGGAACATTTAAATAGGGGGGTGAATAATAGATTGAATAACATTCATGCTAGCTACTCTACCATGAATTTTTCTATAAACAATTTTGATATTGATAAGGAGATAGCCATTCCACTAATGGAGACATGGATTCCTAGGTTACACTAGTTGAGGATGATGTTTGTGGGATCCAAGCATGATACTAACAAACTTGAAAAACTTAAGCCTAGCATCTAGATGGTGAATGGAATCCAAGAATTTAGGGGGAATGTATCTACCCCTTGGAGGAAAGGCTAAGGGAATTGATCAATAATTTTCATGAAACACATCATGTCCTCCTAACATTCATTTTAAGTGATGATGGTAACATCAAAACATCTCAGGACTGGAGAAGAGAAGCAAATGAAGTTATTTTACAATAGGCTACCTTGATTTGTGAAGGGCATAACATGAGCATACTGAAGAAAAACATGGACATGCTGGATCATGCAAAAATTATTTTGGTAGAGTTTGACAAAGAGGAAAAACAGGTTGTTACCAAGTATTCACCTTACAAGGAAAAGGCTGATGAGTTCATGGCATTCAATTGGCCCACTGAAGATGAATTCTAGGCCTAGAGGAACACATATTTGTATTTATTGGATGATTGAGTTGCACTTGTAGGGAGGCAAGTACAATTTTGGTTTTTGAATTTGCAACCATGGTGAATAAAAGATGAGAGAAGCACAATGCATAGCCTGAGACTAGCATATATTAGGATTTTGCTAAAGTATGGATAATATATTTTCTTCTCTCCAATTTTAAATTGATGACAAGATTGTAGACGTGGACATGTTCCTTACCTTTTTTGTTTTATTCTTTACATGCTTTCCTTCATGCTCACTTGGTGTACCTAGACACATTTTTGGAGGACGTGGATTTTGTTAATTCAGCTCATAGGTTCCTTTCGAAAATAGGGATCAGATCTCCTTCAACAAATGAGAATAACTTATGTCTCATGTACATTTCCCTCCATTTTAGGATGCAAATATAATTGCAAAGGGAATGCATTTTGGAATGGTCCAATTGAATAATGACATGTGTACTCTCTGGCCCAAAGCTTGTTTTCCCCTTCATTTATATAAAAAGGAATTCAAGGCTAGAAGTATGGGGTTCGTTGTTTTGTAATTGATCACAAAGAAAATTGTTAATAAAATACTTAGCATATTTGAGTTTTGTCTTAGGTTTGAGTCTACTAATGCATATGTAATTTTGAGAGCAATACTAGCTACATATGAAAAATTTGGATAAAATGAGAATGATAAAACAATAACATGCATTACCTAATCCAAATCTTCAATACCTCAAATATACGCAATGATGAATGGATTGGTTGATTGATTTGATATGTTGGTTGCTCATTTCAGCAGCATAACATTGAGATGGAGATGAATATGTGAATGATGATATATAGAAATGGATGATTCAAGAATGATTTTGACAACATAAGGATACTTGAAGAATCAACCCCCCTAATGACTTATGAGAGGGTTAATTTATAGGAAAGGTCTAATTTTGGTTGAGATTGGATGTCAATAAGATATCTTAATCAATGGACAGTATTGAAAGTTGTAGTATGAAATAGGGTTAGGGAAAAATTAGGGCAATGATAACGATTAATGGCCAAGATTAAATGAGATGTCAAGAGATAAGATTTGATGTGGAAGATAAGATTGGCACGGATAAAGAGCTGATAGGAGAAATTAAATAATAAAAATTATTTAATTTAGGTGGCCACTGAATAATTAAATAATTATTTAATTATAGAGGAATGTGACAAAGGAGGAATCATTTTGAATTAAACAATGATTTAATTGAAAATTCAAGATAGTGGACCAAATTAAGTAAATAAAATTTATTTAATTTATGAGATAAGAGGCTAATGAATAATTAAATAATTAAAAATAATTATTTAATTATAGTGGAAAGTGGACAAAAAATTAAATCAATAAGAATTTATTTAATTTTAGAAAGAAAAGGACTTAATTAATGACATAATTAAATAAATAAAATTTATTTAACTAATCAAGAAAGAATAAAGATAGAAATGAATTAATTAAATAATTAAAATTATTTAATTAATAGAAGACATGACATTATAAAATAATTAAATAATTAAAAATTATTTAATTGTGAATGAAAGGGGAAATGATGAAGAATCTAAGAGTCATAGGCCTTAGGACATTTTTTAGTGTTTACATTTTGCCCCTCTTTGATATGATGTTCAAGATGATGAGATTTGTGTTGAGTAACATCATTTCAAAGAAGATAAGGTATGGATAGAGGAAAATGGATGACGATTGAAATATAAGATGATGATGAAATACGAGTGGGATGATGATGCCCCCTCAAGAGGATAGGCGGGTTGAAAGAACATGGGTATGCTCTCAAAATGAAATGATGAGGGACAAGATGAATGATGCAAGATAGGAAGTGGATGAAGGAGATGAATGATATGTTATTCTACAAGAAATTGAACAACCATGATGTTTGATGTAACACTAGACATGATGCACCAAGGTATAAGGACCAAGGTGACGATGTGTCTCATGCCCCAGTGTAATACAACCTTGTCTAGATACAAGATATGAAAATTAGCTAGAATAATTCAGATTGGATGCAAATGTAAGTTAAAAATAATAATGCACACAAGCAAGAAAGTAAGCATGAACAAATGATACAAAAAAAAACAAGGTATTGCCCCCGTCAAGTTGTAAACCAAATTGATTGATTGATTGATGATGATAGTGTTGTCATTGTGGGGAATGCCATATCCCTACATCAACACAAGGATGATTGATTGATTGATTGAATTTGATTGACGATGATAGATGATGATAGTGTTGTCATTGTGGGGAAAGACATATCCCTAGATCAACACAAGGATGACTGATTAATTGACTAATTGACTTTGATTGATTGGGTTTACAACAAGATTAGGATCAAGACCAAAGGATGTGATTGGATAATTTGGAAAGATTGATCGACTTGATAGGTATGGACTAAGGACTGAATTGCATTTTGATTATTGCTTGGATTGATTGAAGATGATTTGACATTGTTTTGACAATTTGACTAATTTTGACTGGATGACTAATTGGACTATGTTGTCTGTTGGTTCACGATTTAAATGTCGATGTTTCGAATGACTAACTATGTCTAACGTATTTGATTGGCGTGACAAACATTGACTCTGTTTTGGGATTTTTGAGAGTTATTTGGATGTTTTTGTGTTTTTCAGATATTTCAATTTCTTTTTTTGGATTTTTGACGTTTATGATTTTTTTGTATTTTTGACATGTTCTTTTTTTTAGATTTTTGACATGTTATGATTTTTTTCCTTTTTTGAAATGTTATGATTTTTTTGGATTTTTGAAATGTTTTGATTTTTTGGTATTTTTGAATGTTGTGATTTTTTTGGATTTTTGAGAATATTTGAATTTTTTGGATTTTTGAAATGTTTTGAGATGTCAATGGATTAAAATTTGGGTAGCCTTTGTCCTTAAAACCAATGACAAGGGAAAACCAAGTCTAGGTGCAAGGAGATAAATGGGATTGATGGATGGAAGGGTGGGTGATAGGATAAGGGATACAAGGCTCATGATAGATAGATGGATGGATAGAATGGATGTATGCATCATAAGAGTGCAAGGATGTGATCTCCAAAGACTATGTCACATAGGAATAACATGCCCCATTCTAGGTACAATACTTAGGATTCTTCATGACAAAGCTTATGACAATAGGATAATGATATGATTGGTTGGAAAGGATGAGGTATGTCAAGTGATACCCAAAACATGTTTCAAGAATTTTCTCCTATATATCTTCATCAAGATCAAAAGGAGAATGATGGATAAATGGAATTAATATGATAGGTATGTATGATGGCTAAAAAAAGTAGGATGGTAAGATAGAATAATATGACATGAAGATGATAGGTTGGATAGATGATACATTATGGCCCCAAGTGTAAGTGACATACAAGATCAACCTACACATGACACCTATTTGCCAAGTTTTCATCATGGTACTTATCGAGGGCGCCTATTTACTAGGTTTTCATTGTTGGATGAAGAGATTTCTCTTTACCTTTTTTTTTCCATTTTTCTTCCTTTTTTTTTTGACTCATTTTTTTTGGATAGGAGAAGGGGAATATGGATAGGAGGGACTCAAGTGTCTAGTTCTATGAAAGGTGGTAGTCTCACTAGAGATGGATGTCATTGCATGGACCATTTCAAATGCCATTATCCTCATATATGTTGGTAAGGAATGACATGAAAGGGAGATGGAGTAGGTAGATGATGGATTATGGAGAAAAATAGTGGATTATGATGTTGATTATGTAGGGAAGATGATAGGGATTATATGGGACTTATGCAAAAGATGAATGGGGAGGCTTAGCCAAAAGCATGGACCATAGGAAGGTGATGGGGGGATATGTAGGATAATGAGTGAAGGGTGAGGAAATGGAGGTATGTGGAATTGTTGTGAAATGGAAGGGAACCATGACCAATGGTTGCACACATTGTGATAAATGTTGAATATTTTGATGTGGACGGGGTGTAGGAAGCAATGCCGATTTTTCTTAGGAGATGGGTGATGAAGTTCTTTAGGTACCCACATAGACTTAGTATTTTTATGGTTTTTGTTTGGCTTATGGGATTTTTGTAATTTTTGAATAGAATGTGCATTTTGGATGGAAGGGGATGGTTGGGATTTTTGTGATGTAGATGTCTCATTTGACTTGCTTTCCTTTTTCTTTGGGATCCAAACCATTTTATTTTGGCCTTTATTGTTGGAGGTATGGGTTTATATAATTTTTGGGATGTATTTTTCTTTGAATCTTTGCCTTGATGCCCTAAGGCATGAGGATTTTTACTTTATAGGTAAAGACATTGAATTTTTTTCTTTTGAATCCCATGGGTATGGTAGAATGAGTAAAAGCTTCATGTTTAGACAATGTGTGGATTGATTGGTCATGATTAGGGATTTTAGAAGAGTTATGGATGGATGGATAAAGGGATTGGATAATGGGTATATTAGGTTTTGGGAGTAATGATGGTAAAGTGGATGGAGGGATATTAGGAGTTGGAAGTAGTGGTGGTAAAGTGGATGGTGGAAGGTGTATGGTCACATGATTTTGACATTTGTAGGATGATGGTGGTGGAATTGCAACATATGTTTTAGGGATATGATAGGATTAATGGTGGAAAGAGGTGGACTTAGGATGCATGAAGGAAGTACCAACATCTTGAGATTGGTGTCCTTGAGATGTATGTCCAAGGACATAAGAGCGTGGAGGGACTTTGACATGGATGGGCTCCAAAATACCTTTTTCATGAAGGTCTAGACCTTTACCTTGGTGGTTCATGTTTTGGAGTATGCAATGGACAATGGGACTAGGTGTAGGTGGAACACTAGACACAAGTTCCTTATTGGATGGAGAAAATGAAGCAAGGGAAGATAATGGTTGTTTTCGTGCTAAGGAGGAACATTCATGAATGAGGGTAGAAAGACCAATAGGATATGATGGATAAATTGCAATGGGGTCGATAGTGGGTGATGGAGGATCATTAGGATCTTGATTAGCATTGTGTTCACTTAGATCCAAGGTATCTTTTTGATCTTTTATGGGTGCTTGGTAGGCACTTGTCTCATAATGGGAAGTGGATGTTTTTTCATCATGGATGGGGGTAGGTAGGGGTTGGATAGGAGCAATGGAGGTTTCTTTCTCATGGATAGGTGAACTAATAGGATCTTGACCATGGAATGCATAAAGCTGGCTAAGAGGATCATCATGGCCTTCTTGATCATAAATAGGACCAAGTATGTTATGAGAGGTTAATGTTTGTGCATGCTTAGGATTAGGCTCTTGACATACCTCTTGGGTTTCTTGAATGGAAGTGGAAAGGGATGACTCCTGAATAGGCTCGACATGTTCTAGATGGTCAACAACATGGAGATGTGATGAAGGTTGACTTGGGCTCAATGGGGAATATTCTTGAATAGGATCAAGGGGGAAAATACATGATGGGGTTGGAGGAATGGGTATTATGTTTGAAGACTATTTGGTAGGTTCAAACATATGAGCTGGATGACATGGTGATGTTTGATTCCTTGCTTGGGTCACATCCTTTGTAGGTGGATGGGTGGATTTGGGTAATGCCATAGGTTTACTTTTGAAATGTCTAAATTTAGGGCATTGATTTTATGGAGGATTAGATGATGGTGATGGTAATGAAGAGTTTTATTGGTTAGAAGGTGTAGTGGCCAATGAATTAGGACTAGGACATGGTAACTTAGGGATATGCATTTGATTGGATGGTGGTATGATAAATTATAGGGTGCATGAACTAGATTGGTGTTCCCCTTGTCAAATGGAACATAAGAATTGAAAGGCTCTTCATTTTGTTGCCAAGGTGGACTTAGGCTCCTATGTTCTTGTTGTGATATGGGTGGATGTGTTGATATGACATTGACATGTGAAGAATTGGATAGATTATATTGGTATGAGGTAGAAGGGGATGGCACATAAGGTTGAGGTGGAATTGGTTGATAATGAATGTATAGGGTATGATGTTGTGGTTGTTGGATTTGACAAGTGGCAATCAATTGATTGGCTTGAGCTAGGAGGTGTTGGGTTTGAGGTGATTTAATTTGTTGAAATTTTTTGAAGAGGGTTTGAAGTCTTTGTATGGTTTGGTGGTCTAGGGGATGAGGTATTTGGTGAAGTGTTTGAAGGAGGTTTTGAAGTTGGGATGCTAGGTCTTCTAATGTTGGCATGATGTAAAATGATGTTGATTAAGATATGATGTGGAATCAGAAGATTGGATGATTTGGAAAATTTTTATTGGAAATTTGACTTGGGAAATATCAAACACGAAATTTCACATGTAAATGCATGAACACACACACCAAACACAATGATAAATTTGTCTTTCAAGATTAAATGTTATGATTAAGAAAACGCTTGAATACACAAAAAAAAGCCCTATGACTAGTCAAGTGGGATATGGACAATTAGGTCTCAAACTAGTTTGCACGAGGTTGAATAGGTATAATTTGAAAGAAAAATCTTGCCAATATGCCGGGAGAAAGGGGTAACCCACCCTTCACCCTCACTTCCCAAAGGTATAAAGTTCTTTTGGGCTTAGCCAAGAGTGACAAGGTTTCATCTCCCAAAGGAGTGTTTCTTTGGATTCACACTCAATTGAGGTCATCCGTTGGAGGGGTGTGTGCTCCAAGCAAGGCTTCTAAGAATGGTATGAAAAAAGAAAACCAAGTGAGGTGTTTTGGAGGACACACACACTTGATTCACACTCGCAGTGATTAATTTCCCTTTAGAAAATTGAAATGTGTGTAAAACAGTTGAAGCACTTGTTCTTTTTAACCACAAGTCAAGATGTGTGATTGAAGAAAATGGTTCATTTTAACCCAATTTGAATGATTTGAAAGCAAAAAAAATAAAATTTAGACCCCAAAATCCAAATGTGTGATCAAACAAGTTGTTCTTTTTAAGCCCCTCGACAAGCAATGATTAGAGATGAAAGATGAAATGTGTGCACCTAGACTTTATTTAGATCCAAAATATTTTTCCACTTGATCCAATTTGTCCTTTGAAGTGTTTATTTGTTATGCACATTCACAAAACCAACAACAAAACCAAAAACCCTAATAAGATAATTGATCACTAATATTAGAGGGTTAGCTAGTCAAGAAAAATCTAATTTTTGGAAATGTTTTCTACATCAAAAATAAAAATATAGAGAACAGACCCTTACTAAAATTTCAAGATATTTCCAAAAATGTAAAGAAATTCGAAAAATTTGTTGTTTTGCACCTAATATTAATTTTTTTATGAAAAATCATAAAAAAATTATTAAAAATCCAAAATAGGTCTAAAAATTTTGAGTTTTTGACTAAGGATGTCAGATATTATCTCAAATCTGTAAAAAAAAAACTTTTGAAAAGATCTACAACCATTTGTGAGATATAAGCAAATTTTTGTAAAAACCTAATTTTTAAAGATCTATTTTTTGACTAATTATTTTTCATCAAAATTGAAAACATAAAGAACAAACCCCTATTGAAATTTAGAGAGATTTCCAGAAATGTAAAAATATCTAAAATTTTTGATAATTTTCTCTCAAATTTTTTTTTCATGAAAAATAACAAAAAAATAATAAAAAATTAAAAACAGCTCTAAAAAATCTGATTTTTGGACTGGAAGCTCTTGAAATTGTTCCCAACTTGCAAAAAAAAATTGTGAGAAAATATGAGGTCATTTGGAAGTTATGGTTGAATCTTTGAAAACTAGGGTTTTGTCCAGAAATGATGCAAAACTTTTAACAGAAAGCTAAAAAAACCTACAACAAACAGATCTAACTCCAAAATTCCTTAAAAAATTTCAAAATATTGAGCTAAAAATTAGTTAGGGGGTTCAAGTCAGGTTCACTAAAATGTATATGAAAATTTTGGATAAAATAAGAATGATAAAACAATAACATGCATTACCTAATCCAAATATTCAATACCTCAAATAGATGCAATGATGAATGGATTGGTTTATTGATTTGATAGGTTGGTTCCTCAATTTAGCAACATAACATTGAGATGGAGATGAATATGTGAATGATGATAGATACAAATGGACGATTCAAGAATGATTTTGACAGCATAATGATACTTGAAGAATCAACCACCCTAATGGCTTATGAGAGGGTTGATTTATAAGAAAGGTCTAATTTGGGTTGACGGTTGAGATTGGATGTCAATAAGATATCTTAATCAATGGACAATATTTAAAGTTGTAGTATGAAATAGGGTTAGGGAAAAATTAGGGCAATGATAAGGATTAATGGCTAAGATTGAATTATAAGATAATTCAATCAAGGGCCAAGATTAAATGAGATGTCAAGAGATAAGATTTGATGTGGAAGATAAGATTCACGAATAAAGAGGTGATAGTAGAAATTAAATAATAAAAATTATTTAATTTAAGTGGCCAATGAATAATTAAATAATTAAAATAATTATTTAATTCTAGAGGAATGTGACAAAGGAGGAATCATTTTGAATTAAATAATGCTTTAATTAAAAATTCAAGATAATGGACCAAATTAAGTAAATAAAATTTATTTAATTTATGAGAGAAGAGGCTAATGAATAATTAAATAATTAAAAATAATTATTTAATTATAGTGGAAAGTGGACAAAAAATTAAATAAATAAGAATTTATTTAATTTTAGAAAGAAAAGGACTTAATTAATGACATAATTAAATAAATAAAATTTATTTAATTAATGAAGGAAGAATAAAGATAGAAATGAATTAACTAAATAATTAAAATTATTTAATTAATAGGAGACATATGACATTAGAAAATAATTAAATAATTAAAAATTATTTAATTATGAAGAATGAAAGGGGAAATGATGAAGAATCTAAGAGTTACAGGCCTTAGGACAATTTTTAGTGTCTACAATGGCAATATAATTCAGAACAGTATAATTTCAAAGCCATTTTCTCTCCTATGTACTTGGTTCGTGAATTTTGAATAATATAATCAAGGGTTATCTTATTTGTCTCCATTGATTTATAGTGGATGTGTAGTTTTGTTCTTGCTTGTTAATTCAAAGAATTAATGTAAATTCTTGAGTGAAGCTATAGGTTTATGTCAATTAAGTGCTAGGATATTAGTAAGAATTGGTGGTTGAGAATATAATGTTGAAATGTTGTAATGTAGTATATTCAAAGCTTAAATGATGTTATGTGTTAAATTGTTATTAGATTGCATAAGTTTTATGACTAACTCCGTGCTTAGGATGAGGCACTAATCTAGGTGAATATTCATAATACATTTTCTTGGTCAACTTGGAAGCAAATCACTTTAATAAACAAACTTTACAATGAGTTGCAATTTTTATTATTTCGTGTTAAGTTTCACCATTCTCATGCTCTGAATGTAGAGTGTTGTTAATGAGTATCCAAATTCTTTGATGCATTCTGTTTGTTGAGCTATTATATGAAAATTATCTGTTATTTGAAATATATTCAGATATTAGGTGCATAGGTCTTTAAAATACATTGTGGGATCACCCTCCCAAGTTTTACATAGCCCAAAGTGCAGGAGGAAAGAATTGCTTCTTTAACTCGTTCATTGGCCAATGCCTTTGGGTTGTCTAGGATTGAAATTGGAAATTCCATAGGAAATTTTGAAGATCACTTGGGTTCTTAAAAAATAAACAAGAAGCACCCTTAAGTTGATAAATATTTCCTTCAAGCTTCTTTCTAGCAGCAATCACTATTCTATATTCTTTCCTTATTTCACATTTCTCATCCTTGAACACAAGATTATATTGTTTACTAAATATCCATCCAACACTCCATAGATTATGCCTTAAACCCTTAACATAGTAGACATCATCAGTATTATTCTTGCCATCAAAACTAATTGAACCTATCCCACAAATATTAGCACCAATATCATCTCCAAACTTGACTAAGCCTCCATCATATTTTTCAAGTTTAACAAACTTACTTCTTTCACTAGTCATGTAATGTGAATAGCCACTATAAAAAACCTAGTAGTTCTTTTCTTGTTTAGCATGAAGAGTAGAAATCACACTATCTTCAACTTTCTTCAGAGCACTTTCCTTCACACATCTTTTATAGCCAAGAACAAGCATTCATTATCATCAAAATCTCCATAATCAGATTCTTCATCACAAATACCAACATTTTCATTCACATAATATGCTCTCTTGATCATCTTTCCTTTTTTTGCTTTTCCTTCTCTTTGTCTGTTCCTCACAAATCTTTTAGGCTATCTCAAAGCATAATGACAAATTCCTCCAAAACTAAAGCATTGGAAAGGTAACTTACCTTGATACTTACTAGATCCATTTTTCATTCTTCTTACAAAGTTAGCTTCCACTTCATCAAAGGTTTCTTCATCCGAATCTTCAAATTTTATAGTTGTAAAATAATTTTATATATTTGACCGATTTATCAAGCTAGGATTTCTCATTTTAAATGATGTTAGAGTACCCAACAACTGATCTTTAGTATAGGTCTTATAATCTACAAATTTCTCAATAGAAGATACCTTTTCACTATATGCATCAAGGAGAGTTTTGAGAATCTTCTTGACTATCCTAGATTCATCCACCATTGCACCATGTCCTCACATTACACCTACCATCTCATCAACTCTTTGTACATAGGAATTAATGTTCTCATCTTCAAACATTCCCAAGATCTCAAATTGTGCCTCCAAATTTTGCAAATTTTCTTCTTTAACCTTTTCATCTCCTTCATGGATCTTTTCCAATGCATCCTAGACCTCTGCGGTAGTCTTCAGATTTGCAACTTTAATTAATTTAGAATGTGAAAGACTATTCTTCATAATGAATTTTTCCTTATTGTTCACTTTGTGCAACTTGATCTCATCAGTAGTACTCAAACCATTAGTCAAAGCCATGTATGGAGTCTTATAAGCTTTCTCAACATAATATCCATAGTAATCTAGATATCCTTCCATCTTTATCTTCTAGAAAGTGTATTCGGTGCCATCAAACTTAGGGTATTCAATAACTATCTTTTTCACCATCCCAGACCTTCCTTAAGCAGTTAAGCTCTTCTCCAAGGAACCAAGCTCTAATAAAAATTATTGAACAAGAAAACTAAGAGGGGGGGTGAATCATTTGTAGCAATATTAACCTTTAAAACTTTCACTAGATGTTAAACCAATAATAATTCATAAATCCTTTACTTTACTAGTGTGATCAATCATTAAGTGTAGAAGCAGAAACAAAAAGAAGTAAAATCATACACATAATAACACAAGAATTGTGTGGAAAACCCAATGAGGGAAAACCACGGTGAGGATTAGCTCACAATATAAAGAATTCCAAAATTGAATACAAAGGCTTACTATTGGAAAGGCTCACTGCCAAAATAGGACTTACTTGTCTAAAACAAGAATCATTGTCCACTAAGGGTTTACCACCCAGAGGGCTCACTACCATATAATTACAAAGAAGATAGAAGAGAATAGGTACAAAGAGAAAACTTTCTCAATTCAATAGATATTTCCACCACAATTTTCTCACACACTTGCAGACGTCCTTGAATGATAGAGTACACCTTAAGCTCATTACTTCTAGGAACTCAACAATTAAATTTTGCACTGATCTAATCAAACTTGAATAACACACTATCTCACATCTATCTTGCATATATCTTTCATTTATATTACCTTTCATCAACATCTCAACTTGTAATTATACCTTCTTCAACCTTGAAACCCATTCAAGGTCAACCATACATCATTTGCATTTACAAATTCAAATTAGGTCAGTGCAAAAACATTCTACGGTGGAATTAGAATGAGGGTGACCCAAACACATACCTAATGAGGACCTAAATAAGTACCAACATGCCTCAAAACACTTCCACAAACTTTGTAAGTAGTGTTTAGCACAAGGTCTGCCAACATCACTGTAAAACACATAAGAAAATTAAGTACATGCATCCTTAACTCGATCAAATCTTCTTGAACCAAAAAAATCAATTTAACATGACCTCAACAGCTTACTCTTAGAACCACAAGTCATAAGACCAAAGTATAGAGAAATCCTCAGCAACTACATTTCTCTCGAACCTCACCCAAACACACCAAACTACACAGACACAACTAGTGAAGATATCTCACATTGCACAACTATCCAGAGACCCAGATTCTAGATACAACAATCACTGACAACCATGAATAATATTTAAAGAACTCAAAATCATAAAGGAAATATAAATCACATCCCAGAGCACACACATAATACCTACAAACTTTCTTTATTACAATTTTCTCAATATACTCGACATATACAACAAAAAACCAACTTCCATGACATCAATGACAACAACAACTAGTTGACAACTAGTTAACCAATTAAAATCAATGATAACACCTTCATACTTGCAACAATTAGGTACCCTAGGCTAGAGAAAATATTTTAACATCTTTCAAAATATGGAAACAAACTTTAGTCTCTAAGGGTCTTGTGTTGCATAGGTTCAAGTCTAAAACCAAACAGATTGTTAGAAATGTAGTAAAACCTAATTTCCTTATGTCAAACACATGCACATAATATTTTATATTTTTAAGGGAGTGTAATGTGTTTAAATGATTATTTTCAAACTTTAAAATGTTGTAACTGACTTAATTTTTTCAAAAAAGTAGAAAAGTAATACTTTTATGATCTTTGGAAATGAAATACCATGCAAATTTTCACTTTTTCAATGTTTTTCAACAAAATATGCATGTGTTTTAGAAAAATTTCAACAACCTAAGATTTATTTCAAATTTCCAATTAATGTAACTCAAGTCTAATCGCTAAACAAGGAAAAATCAGATCTTAAATTATGCAATTTAATTTAAATTATTTTCAATTTCTCCTTTAATGTATAATGCTTAAAGAATGCAAATGCATATTTTTTGATAAATGAAATAAATTTAAATAACAACAAAATATTCAATGAATCTATATTTTTTCATTAATTTTTAAAATTTATGTTAATAAAAATTAGAAAATTACAAGTGTAGGATATGTTAGGTTCACCAAAATGCTATGTAGGAAAAGTGATCCTATATCCAACTAACATTAACCTATTTTCACTTAGCATCACATTTCAACACAAAACCAAATAGATTTGATGATTGGATTATTGCCACAATGGAGATCCAATCTTATAGGATCTTGTGTCTCTTTTTGTGTTGTGATGATCATAAATTTGATGTGATTTAAATCAATCCTATTTCATAAATAGCCCTAGGTTTGAAAAATGTTACTTGCCGCATAGACAAAAAATAGAAAGTAATAGAAAAAATTCAGATTTGAGACTAAGATATAGAGAGGAACTTGGGACATAAATTTGAAGTTGACTTGTAAGGACAAGGGTGTTGGGCACTCTAGACTACGATGCTCTTTTCTAGAATCCGCAAACTTTGAAATGTGGGTTACAGTTTTCTCTATGTTTTCTAGAACTGTCTTTTGCTAAAACTACTAGATCTAACAGATATACACATAAAAAGAGGGTAAATGTTGTGCTATATAGGGTCTTACCTAAGTAAAATGTCATTTTGGTAAATTTCTACCTCCACATACAAGAAATGATGATGATCGAGAGGGAATACCTTAGGTCGGGTAGAGGCCAAAGCAATAATTGACTAAAATGATAAATGATAAATGGTAATGTTACCTTGATGTGAAATCCTTGATGAAGTGATGCCGCACCACAATTCACCACAAATTTTGATTGGTGGATGCCTTGTCTACTTGATAGAACTACAAAATTTTGGTTCCCAAAACATAATACATTGTTGTAGATAGCATGTAGAGGATAACTCAATAAATATTTATAATTTGGCATGTGATTGATCATAATAGCTACTTGCACATAAATTAATTCATTCTTCACGATGTCTTGCAAGATTGATCTTTATTGATGAAGAATTGTAATAATATTTCTAATTCTACCCTTGAATTGCATTGATTAATTTTAGGCTCTTTAATTTTCTCAATAAAAATGTTAGGATTAAAATGATGAAAATTATTTGTATTTATATGCAATTCTTCTAAATTCTTGAAAATCAAATACTGATAGCCGGTATTGGCATGGTGTGATGGTTTATAGGTGGCATTGTTGTTCTTGCCACCAAGGTTCAAACCCTGTTGGGGTGGTATTGTTGAATGGTTGTATCCGGTTCATAGCTCCGGTCAAAAGCGTTTACCCCTTGAATAAAATAAAAATAAAATCAAATACTGATAACTGACAAATAAATTCAAATTTTCAAATAATAAAATACTAACACTGACATATTCAAATTTTAGCCAAAAATGGATAGACAAGGGAACTGGGCACCCTAATCTAGGCCCATCCTTTTCGGGGCCTTAAACATCGGGGGTAAATATTAAACTCTTATTTTTATTCCCATCTTTTAGTTTTGAGAACATATTCACAAAATGGGTGAATAAATGCATAATTAGGTGCAAGCACATAGGGGGGGAAATAAACATAGTGTGAAATTGTAAAGGGTGACAATTTTTGATGATACAAATTCCTTAAATATATTATATTCTAACACTAGTTCACTATCTCCCTCAAAAGGAAGTATGTATGTATCAATTACTATTTTATTAATAGTATCTCCATATTTCCATTACCATTGCAACCAACATTTTCATTCTATTTATTCACTTGTGCTATTATTGAAATTTTATTTTTCTTTGGTTATTTTACTTTTGAATAAGTTGTTGTCTCGTGAAACCTATACGAATTTGGAAAAGGATTCAAACTTACAAAATTCACTAAATTAACCTAACTTATTAAGGATAATTTTACAATCCACATGGCTAGGAACACCCCCATTTTTTGTCCTAGTGTTTCATTTTCTATTAGGACTTTGGTTATAAAACCACCTATTCTAAAAAATATAATTTTTTGATTATTATGGTTGTCAAAATTATTCAAATTATGAGAATTACATTTACTATAATATTATTCTAGATAAGGATTGAAATTCATTATTTCAAACTCATTAGTTACTTGTGCAGTCATTTTCTTCAATACTTCCATGTTTGATTTCAACTATGAAGTCTAATCATATGTTGAATGGGTATGTGCAGGATCATCATGGAAAAAATAGGCCCTTAAGTGGCAAAAAAATTAGAAAAATCAAAGTTAGGAAACTTGACGTAAAAAATTGAATAAGTTATCTATATTATTTCCAAAATATGTAAGAATAGAATCTGTAGAAAATTGAATGTATTTTCTAAACTACTAGGTTTTTTTAAAAAAAAAAAAAAATCTATTTGTGAATTTTTGAAATTTCAATGTAGTAGTACTTAAATTTCAGGGAAAAATAAGGTGTATGTTTAACCACCCTAACCACAATAAAATGATAATATTTTTTTTATAATATTTTAGATATAAGTAGAGGACTCATGTCTTGATGTGATGCACATTTTTTTGTAATTTTTTCCAAGTAAATAATTAATTATGAATTTTTTATTACAACTTTTTAAAATATAAAAACTCATATGTTTTGACCACCTTAGCAGGTCAAAACTTCAAATTCATTTTTTGTTTTTAATCCTATAGTATGTGAAGCATAGAATGTGTATATTGTGGATTCAAAAAATGTGATACCGTTTGAAAGCTATAGATATTTTTCAATCAGTCTATCAATTAGGGCTTTAGTCGTAATTTGAATAGAAAATGAATAATAATTACTTACTAAATTCAAAGTAAAGCATAATTTATATTGGTGGAAAGTTGAAAATCTCTTTTAAAAACCCTTTTTATTTCATCAATTTTGGGTTAAAAAAAGTCATCAGCCACATACCCATCATATTGCCACTTTTTGGCCCATCATGATCCTGCACATACCTGAATATGCATTGGCTACTATCATACAAATATAATTCTTTATTTGCACAATTATTGTAGGGTTTTAAATTTCTATTTATTATTGAAAGAATGAGAAACCTAAAGCTTTAGGTATGCAACAAATAGTACCTTAGTATTTTAAACCTTCTTTGAATTAGGTATTATGGGGGTAGGATAAATTTTATTCATAAGTTTCTAATACATTAGCTAGTTTTGATGTACGAAGACTCCCCTTACAAATCTAAAAACTCATAACACAAATCAAACTTGCACAACATATGCAAGAAGGAAAACAATATATTTTATTGCAACAAACATGAAATGGAATTATAATATGTTGAAGCTCACAAGCATCCCTTACAACATGGGCTTTTGATTACAAAAATATGCAACAATGGAGTCTTCAATCTTATGCTAAATTCAGCAGCATCTGGTTATGTAAACTTGCAAATCCTCCAAAGCCAACTTCTCCAAATGAGCAACATCAATATATAAAAATTGTGTGAGAAGAAACCACTATTGGTTTCTCAAAATAACCTCCACTAAACCACCAAGAAAACCCACCACTTTCTGCCTATCAAAGCTTTGTCATTTGTAAGAATTTTCTTAAATAGTTTCTCGGTTTGGTGCAACTCATTCTCATCTTTTTGAATCATTTTTAAATTATTAATTTCATTACTGTATGAGAATGTTATGGCCATTTTACTAAGATTGGGTCTCACAATTATGACCCAGACGTGCAACAACATGCAAAGCTTGTGACCAACATGCAAATACACGCAAGGCATGCAAAAGATAATGCAAGAACATGTAAGAAAAGTGGTCCCCTCTTGTAAATAAATTCCCAAGAATTATATTCCCTTTGGAGATACTTTAGAAACATTTATCAAAGCATAATTCCTTCAAAAATTACCTTTTCAAATCACCACAAGGGAAAATTATACTATTGCAAATTAAAATATTTATTTCCCACACACCTTAGCCCTTATTGAAAACAAAAAATAAATATAAATAGAAATATGTTTGGTGATGCAAGATTTCCTTACACCTTGGATGCTTCGGCATTAGACAACCAAGGTAGGATTTTTTTTGTGAATATGGATTCACAAAATGGAGTTGAGTGGTCATACCACCCTTTTGAATTGTAAGCAATCCTCAACAAAATCCATCACTGAATTTGGTACTTGCAATTGATTCTTCTTTCTTCTCTTCCAACACTTAGTTGGAACAAGTAAACTCTTCCTCTCAAAACTCTGCACTCCATTCTCCTCTCCTCTTGTGGACTTGTATCCACCATGTACCATCCTCCTCCTAATACAATACATTCTCCTCTCTACTTTTGTAGGATTCAATCCACCATAAACTGACCACCTCCACCAAGTTTCACCTACAACATCCTCTACAAATTCTACATCCAAATATGTATTATCCAAATAAAAATAAAAATCCACTATATCCTTATACAAATTTGCAATTACTATTCCATGGAAATTAGAAATTTCCATCTGCATACTCTCTTCTTGCTTGACATCCTCTTCTACACTCACCAAAGAAGGTATAGAATCATTAAAATTAAAATCAAAATGAAAATTTACCTCATTCGTGTTTGCTGCCCCAACATTTTTTTCCTCATTCTTCACTGCAACATCCATCTTCTCATCTCCAATGACAAGTTTTGCAAACTCCTCTTCATGTTTGTCCATCAATTCTCCTTCCAACGGCTTGCTGATTATTTGCATATCTTCTTTAAATAATAAATAATCTTCATCTTCCTCTCCAACCTGCTCATGAAGCTTAGGATTGTCCATGTTTAAAAAATTTAATTGTAAAACTTCTTCATCCACTTCACATAATGCACTCCATTTGCATGCTATCGCTGAAACTTGCACCTCTTTATCTTCTCCATTTGTATGGGCTGCCACCACATATTCTTCCTTACATTCAACCCCCACAAAGGGCTGCAACATTCTTTATTTCTAATCTTCTATTCATTGTCTTCTTTTATGAAAAAATTCTTCATCTCGTATCTCTCATCCCATTCTCTCATGTCCTCAACCATCTTTTTCAATACATCTACTTTATCCTTGATCTTTTCAAATTCTTCATGGTACTTCCTATTTTCCACTTCTTCCCAATATTGTTCCCAAAACAAAATTCTTATAGGCCTCATCATGACCCATCACATCCTCTCAATTATTTGACTGCCTCACATCCAATGATCTGTCTACACATAAATCACACACACACCACAAGTCCTAGTGCAAATTGCCTCGCATTGATGCTTCTTCCTACACACTCAGGAACTATTGCTCTGATACCACTAATGTAAGAGGACTCCCCTTACAAATATAAAAACTCATAACACAACTCAAATTTGAACAACCTATGGAAGAAGGGAAAAAAAATATTTTATTTCAACAAACATGAAAGTGAATTATAATATGTTCAAGCTCATAAGCTTCCCTTACAACATGGGCTTTTGATTACAAAAATATGCAACAATGGAGTCTTCAATCTTATGCTCAATCTAGTAGCATCTAGTTATGTAAACTTGCAACTCCTCAAAATCCAACTTCTCCAAATGAGAAGTATCAATATATAAAAATTGTGTGAGAAGAAACCACTATTGGTTTCTCAAAACAACCTCCACTAAACCACCAAGAAAACATGTCACTTTCTACCTATCAATGCTCTATCATTTTTTAGAATTTTCTTAAACGGTTTTTGGGTTTGGTGTGTCTCTTTTTCATATTTTTGAATCATTTTGAAATTCTTAATTTCATTATAGTATGAGAAATTTATGGTCATTTTACTAAGACTAGGTCTCACAATTATGACCCTGACATGCAACAACATGCAAAGCTTGTGACCAACATGCATATACATGCAAGGTGAATGCAAAAGATAATGCAAGAACATATAAGAAAAGTGCTCCCCTCTTGCAAATAAATTCCCAAGAATGATATTCCCTTTGGAGATGCTTTAGAAATATTTATCATAGCATAATTTCTTCAAAAATTACCTCTTCAAATCACCACAAGGGAAAATTATAATGTTGCAAATTAAAACATTTATTTCCCACGCACTTTAGCCCTTATTGAAAACAAGAAATAAAAGAAAAGAAATAGAAATATTTTTGGTGATGAAAGATTGCCTTACACCCTAGATGCTCCTACGTCAATTTTTCCTATTCAAACAATAATGTCTCTAATAGAATTTAATAAAGGTGAAGTATTTTCTAGGGCATGATTAATGGTAATAATTTTATTACTAATATATGGATACTTAATGATGGTAAGGATCCTGTAGCCCTTCCTATTAGAGGATCCATTTGATACTACAACTACTACCTACATTTAAAATATATCTAAAATGTTCATGTTTGGCTACTTTATTCTCAAGAATAATCTATTCAAGGGGTCTAAAGCACTAAGGTATTTTTAAAGATTATTTTCTTAATTAATTTTATATAGATTGCAAGGCTCTTATATAATTTGTGGAATGAAATGTTAAACATACCTATAGGATTGTTAGGTTTCATTTTTCATGTCAAAAATTGATGGAAAAAGATGTCTAAGTAAGTAAAAACATTAAATTGATTCATGAAACAACCTTCTAACTATCCCCATTTTTTTATAGATCTAACAAGTAAACTCAAATATTAGCTATGTAGTAAATTCCTTAGAGAAAATAAGAACAATATACATACCACATCCTCATATACAATGTTATCTCTTAAAATATATCTTTGAAAGCCTTAATATGTTCCTTAGCAATCTTTCTCTCCCCTCAATATTCATAGGCATTTCATGAGCATTACCAATAATGAAAATAAGAAAGTCATAAATAGTAAAAAATGTCATTGGTAGAGTTACACTCACTATATTCAGAAGAGAAGTGACTTAAATTTATACTTGTGGATTAGGGATGGAAGGTGTAACCTATTTCCTTATAACTTTCCTTTTATAACTCTTTATATTTCTATGTTGACTTAATTCAATGAATTGGTAGCCTCCATCTCTAAATGATGTATACTTGGTCACCTTTTATAGTGTCAATTAGATGAAATATTTAAATGGTCCAAAATAATTTATGCCTTGAGTGATCTCACAATAGTGGGTTACAATTATGTTGAGGAAGGGAAAATGAATTTTGGGTAGGAAAAAACATTAGGGGAGTTTAGTAGAAGGGGGAGAATTCGCTAGAAGGGGCGGTTCTAGTGAACCTCCCTTTAATGGGTTTTTCATTTTTAATGTCATATAAAGGGGGGTTTACTAGAAGGGGGGTTCTAGTGAACCCCTCCTTTCTAGTGAAATGTGGTTTTCTAGAAGAGGGGTTCTAGCAAACCCCCCCTTCTAGCGAAGGGGAGTTTGCTAGAACCCCCCTTTTTTTCCCTTCTCCCCCTCCTTTAACAATTTTTTTATAGAATTTTGTGTTTCCAAGCTTAGGTTGAGGATGAATATGGAGGAAACTTCACATACCCAATTGGATGATGGTATTCCTTGGAACGACCTATCCATCAAGTATAATTTTAATATATTTTGGTTTTATTTGTATTTTTTTAGTTTAATTAAACATATGTTTTTCACCAAAAATCAAGCTATCTATTCTACACATGTGGAAAAATAGTATATCTAAAATAAAAAAATCCAAAAGATATCTATGCACTAGATATTGATGTCCTTGATCCAACAAAAAAAAGAATTTTGATACATACAAAAAAAAATCATCTGTTAGCAAGTAAGCATATGTCTAAATTGTAATGGGGTGTGTGGGTTGGTGAGAACATGTCGGTGCATTAGACTTCTTCCAGTTTGGTGGTGGCTGGGGGT
>VDFB02040602.1:0-89302 GCA_007258455.2 Sequoia sempervirens | reverse complement strand
AAAAGGCACGTAATGCACCATGTAGTGGCTGCACAACTTTTTTTTCTATATCATTTTCCTTTCGGGCCTGAAACAGGACACATGGCTGCATGGTGGGGATTTTCCCCAAGCTACTCTCACAGACTCAAAAATTGCCCGCTAGCATGCCACTTCACCTACTTTTTTTATGTAGGTTCTTTCATTCACAGGTGTATTATTTTTTGGCAGAGTTTATTGGGAAACACAACATGTCTTATATCTTTGGGATTGGTTTTATAGGGTAATACCATTTTTTGTCATAGTGGATCAAATCAGATTTTCACCAGGCTGTAATGACTCTAGATCCTTTTCTGATAGCAAATCTTTGCAAAGCTTTTGCAATATCTAGAGCCATTAATGAAGCAACACAACTTTTATTAGCGAAGATTGTTGTGATCAAATCGGATCCTTGATCAGATTGTGGAGTATCAAATGAGGATACCTATTAGGGGTTCATCTCTATTGGTTGCGGTGTTGGATCATCTCTCTGATTGTATAAAAGGAGGTTTTAGTGGCTCAATCATGATCATCATTGGGAGAAATTTTTTATCTATTAGAAGATTAGGATAGGGGAGGAATAGGAAATATTTTTACAAGAGCTTTGTTTCTCTATATGGCATGTTAAAATTATCAAGAAAATTATTCGGATTGGTGTTTGACCTTTGCATTTATGTTATTTATTGCAAGAACAAGTAATAGTAGGGATAAATCTTTGATATTGTGCATCTATGGCCTTTGTCACGTGTTTTCTTTCTATATTTTGTATATGTTGAATTCTCTATGTCAAGTCATACTACTATAGTCTTGATGATTTCTTTATATGCCATTAGCTTCTATTCCTACTTAATGCTGTCTTTTAGAAATTGAATCATGTTTGTTGTACTCTTTCATTTTTTGTAAAGATTATGCTTTCTTTCATATTATGCTTTAAGAGAAAAAGGGTTCTATAAAGATCTGAAATATTATTGGGTTTCTTATTTCTGTCGGACCTTAATGGGTACTTCCCACGGGGAGATCTGAATGACTGCTTTGTGCTCTTATGCACCTTAGCCACTCATTCTCTTTTCAACAATGAAGGGTCTGTAGCATTTTGTGTCCATCTCCTCAAAAGTAAGAAACTTCTAGGCTTTGAAGTGTTATAAAACCTTTGACGCATTACTACCTTTTGTTTTCTCTATATTTCTCTTACCCCTTTTTCCTAAACACAAAGAAGAGCCGACCACTATAAAAATCTTGGAGGTTATTCATTGAGGTGCAAGCTGGTTCCCCACTCACTGAATTTCCCATAAGGATGTTTGGGAGAAGCATAGGCTTTCATGATCAACAATTCTTTTTTTGGTACACTTGGTGGGACCCAAGTTCTTTCACACTGTCTAATTATCAACCTTAAAGAGGTAGCTTCTAAATCAGACTAACAAGTGGGGTTGGTAATCTCATGCCAGAGTCCAAACCAGAGCATCTTCTAGGGAAAATTTTCAATATTCTCAACTGCTTGCTTTGGCCACTAGGAGAAGACGAGTCATAGGTTCTGTATCACCTATCAGAAGCAATAGGGTAAGAAGTGTTAGCCTAGAATCCAGAGCCTTATCTACCCCTCCAAGTGTCTGAATCTTCCAAATCAAAATACTTGTCTACCAGGCCCATAGGAGTATATTTTTGATGGCTCTCCAAGTTACACCTACTCCTAGAAATTTCATAACTTGGGATAGTGGCAGTATGTTAGTTCCACTTACACCTCTAGATGTGTGGCCTACCATACTAGCCAATGCCCTCAAGGCAATTCCAAAGTTCACTGGGGAGGATTTTAAAACTCCTTTTGTGCATCTCCAAGACATAGTAGAGGTTTGCAGGGTCCATAATATCTCAGAGAAAAATGTGGCCCTCAGATTGTTAGCTACATCTTTCAAAGAGAAGGCCCAAGATTGGTATAGATCCCTGGCCTCCAATTCCATCTGCTCTTGGGATGAGCTTGGAGAAAAAATCTTTCACTGCTTCTTAGAGAAAGGAGACCACTCATCCTTATTACAACAATTTATTACAATCATGAGAGTCCCACATGAGGCCATGATCGATTTCAACACCAAGTTCCATAAAACCTAGCAGAGGATCCCATGACAGCTAGGCCTCTGGTGGCTATCACATTCATTTTCTATTTGAAGGCTTTCAATTCAGACATTACAGTCATGATACAATCTCTTAGAGGTGATACCTTTCTCGATGCATATGATCTAGTTGTATGAGTAGAGAATAGTCTCATAGATGTAGGGAAGCTTCCACCATGGCTATCGATGCCCATGTTTGTAGCAATCTTTGGAAGAGCCTAGCAAGAAGTAACTTCAAGTACTTCTACTTCACTCTCCAGGACATCAGCCACACCACTACCCTTAATTTACGTGTACCCAAATGCACAACCAAGTACATCAAGCTCCTCTTCATTGGTAGTAGATTTCAATGACATGAATAATCTCATGAGAACCTTAAAAAATGAGCTAGTTATTATTTGATGTTAGCAAACATCATCCCTGAGGCCCCCTATGCAAAATTATCAAGGAGGGAGGACACCTTACTAGCATAAGACATACCAAGGATCCCTAAGAGGGGGCAATAAACAATAGGCATCTATAGGTCAAATAGTCCTAGTCACCACACCACTCCAAAAATCAAGAATAGCTTTAATAAGGATTTGGTCCCAGGCCAAAATAATCTGGCAAAAGATGAGAATGCATCGTGCTTCCCATGCAATGATAACCACATGCCCTGAAACTATCTAAGCAGAAATCTTCAATAGAAGGTAGAAAAATAGAGGAGCTAGGGCATATTTTTGAATGTGGACGACTATCTGTCTCCCAATATCGTGAGTGCCTGATTCAATGCACAAACACAAGGTATGTCCTTGAAAAAAGAATTAGACATCTCCCTTGAACAAGCAATTTTCTCTTGGATGAAGGAGGAAGATTCAATATTCACAAATGATGCTCCAACAACTAGCATCTCACATGTACAACCGGATTACAATACTCGATCAAAAAGAAGACTTGCCGGGGAATATGCTCAATAGACTTCCCAGTGGCTGCAACCACAATGACCATAACCATAGGTACAACAAGCATAAAAAATGTAACCAAATTAGTAGTCAAAGGCTCAACCATTGCCACTGAAGGACACAAATAAAGTCTCGAGCCCATAAACAACCGATTGACCTTTCCCTAAGGCAAAGGAAACACCCCCATTTAAACCCAAGGTCTCGCCGATTAGAATGCTTAATGTGGTGGATCAATTACAGAAGACATCCGCTAATGTATCCTTATGGGACATCTTATCAATTCCAGAGAAAAAGACCTTGATTAAGGAGGCATTCAAAAATGAAGAGGAGATGCCATGGATGGATACAATTTTGCTGCATAGTCAAGATAAAGGCAAAAGGCCTGTGTCAGACCTCCAATCCTCGAGAGCTATGGTATACATGAATATAGAAGAAAAAGAAAGTATAAAATAAGTATGTAAGCCAAGGCCCACTCCCTTCTTCCTAAAAATTATTGTAGGAGATAAGTTATTGCACAATAATATGATTGATTCAGGGGCTAGTACTATGGTCGTGCCCAAGCAAGTGGTTGATGCTCTAAAATTGGAGTATGAGCCTCTTGATAAGGGAATCATGCAATTGGATGGGAAGAAGGTGCCAACCATTAGTCACATTAAGGACCTCTCTTTGACCTTATTTTCCTGTCTGAGCCAAACCATCATGCAGGATGTGGTCATAATTGATATTCCCCTCGTCTTTGGAATGTGCCTATCAAGGGATTTCATGGCAAAGCTTGATGGATACCTAACACTTTATTGGTCTCACTTAATACTACAAACAAAGCACAGAGTAAAGATGAAGATCCTGTATAAGCCTTTACATCTCAAACATATAGCAGAGGATGCAGTTCTGAGTTTTGAAGCAATGCATACCTCTTTTTCCAAAAGGGAGATGTATTGTGTTGAAATGTTGGAAGAAGAGGCCACTAGTGATCAGACCCGCGAAGAAGAGGTATTTCTTAATCAATCCATTGATTTAACCCTTTTAGGAATTTCCATGATATCGGCTTGGACACTTATGTGATCTTTGAAAAAGATAAAGCTCTCCGAAAGCTGGTAAAATAGCAAGAGAAACAAGGCAAACCAGGAAAAAATAGCTTATGGACACTGAATTTTGATGGTGTCAAGTGCAAGGCTGGTTCCAGAGATGTCATCCGGCTTATATCTCCAACTGAGTCAGAAACCCTTAGAGCATTTCATTTCTAGTTCTCATGTTCCAACAATGACGCAGAATATGAAGGAATGGTCCATGGATTGAGTCTAGTAGAGTGGATGGGCATAAAAAGAATACAAATATTCAAAGATTTAGAACTGGTCATAAGCCAGATCCGGAGGCAAGCAGTTGTCCAAATGTAAGGATGAGGTTCTATCGGTATAGGGTATGGGACCTAATCAAAAGGTTTGAAGCTTTTAAAATAAAGGTTATCCCACGATCTCAAAACCCTACTGCAGACCGGATGGCCTCTATCGGCTCACAATTTGAGCTCACTCCTAGATCAGTTGAGAGCTATGCTCCATGGGGATGCATCCCTTGGCTTTTAACCCTCGTCCTCATATTGGGACACTATGGGGATGCAAGGAAAACTAGGAAATTTCCCCTACCCATCCCCTTTTGCAATAAAAAAATGTTTCTGAAATAGTTTAAAAACTTTTAGGAGACTTAGGGGATGAATATCAGTCCCCGAGATAGTTAGGGGACTTCTAGAAGTCCCTTAACCATCCCAGGGACTGCTAGTTGTCCCCTATATCCCAACAACATCTTCTTTTTTTTTTTTTAAAACACATTTTTAAATTAAAAAAATGGGATGGATGGGCCCACAAGGACCCCTTTAAACAAAACCCAAACCTACTTGACTTATCAAAACAACTAAAAAAAAAAAACATTCTCATTTTGATACTTGCAAACTTGAGGTGAGGACCAACATGTAAAAGAGGAGAGAACAGCAGTTGAAAGGGGAGACTAGGGCATCAAGTCTACTTCATTAGAGGTAAGTTCTTCATTTAACACTTGCTTTTTGATTTTTCAATTTATTTTTCCATTTTTTGAATTTTTTTACCATGTAGGAAAGGCATTGTGAGTTTATTTTTTTGTTTATTTGAACTTGCAGTTCTCTTTTCAATTCTTAACAAAAAAAAATCATGAGCAACAACTAGATTACTAGTAATGATAGTGAGGAGGCTGAGGTTCAAATGCATGAATGAAGTAGAACTCATAGAAGTATGGAAACCATTGGGGGTTCTTCAGGCAATGGGAGTGTAGCAAGACAAACAACTTCAAAGTTCAAACCCATTTGAATGTCCTTTTGAAGTCCTCAAAACCTATGCAAAAGGCCCATTTAACTTGGAGTCATATTTTTTTATGTTTTTATCATTTGTGATCTAGGGTATGGGAATGAACTCTGCAGGAAGGAGGCAAACCAAACTTGGGATATAATTTATTAGCGGTTGTGTAGATGGAGTTGTAGTGGGGGAAGCCGACTAGGCCTTTTCATTGGAGGACCTTAAGTAGGAGGAGGAAGTTGAAGGGATGGGGGTCAACTAATGTCTAGCATGTAAAACCTCTTTTATTAAATGTTCTAGTATATGAAATATGTATTTTTGTAGGGGTGGTAGGTGTTGAACACCGAGAATACTAAGAGGGGGGTGAATTAGTATTTCCTTAAACCACTTAAACATTTAAACATCTATTTGAAACATCATATTCAATTTGTAATAAGGAAAGAAACCATGGAAGTAATCATCAAAGACATAACACATGAACAACATATTTTTTCATTGAAAACCCCAAAAGGAAAAAACCATGTTGAGGATTTGCTTACAATATATTATAATCGGTCATAACATATTATAAAATGGCTCATTTCCTTCTAGACTCACTATTGAGATAATAAGAGAAAATAGAAAAGAGGGTTGACTCGCTACCAAGATTTGGAATAATGATAATGCATCTATAATATGTAGGAGATAGAGTTCCATTGGAGCTCAATATATTGAATCAACACACTTCATACTACACAACTTCAACACTCTACTCTACTTTACATTCACATCACATTCACACTATACTCATATACTTCACATTACATTACTTAGCTACTAATATCATATCATATCTACAACATTGAAAAAGAATTTACATTTATACACATTACATCCAAAAACACTTAAAACATCAATTAGGTCAACCTAATTAGATGTGCCATGCATAAAATAACTTTTTGATTTAAGATTCAAACAAACTCACTTCACGCCTTAATTCAAAACTTGTAACACATCCAAATAGGTCGAAGAGGACCATTGTAACTCCATAAGACCAATCAACACTTCTTTAAGTCTGAAGGACCCCAAACTTATTAGGTTGGCTTTGTTGATGAAATAACACTTAAATACACTAGTTCTGATCACTCATAAGCTAACACTCGAACCTCCAATATACTTTCCACTTGGATCATAGAAGCTACTAACATCTGTAAACAATTCCTCAAGATTACATAATAAAATATTATTCTGCAGTGGAATGCAAACCATTCCAAATAGGTACTCTGCACTGGGAACACTATCACTGGTAGATCTGATACTTTGTCATCATTATCTTTGATACAAGAGTACATAAAGATAATGAAACTTTGGATTTAGATTCCTTTGACATACACCAAAATTTCCTTAGAACCGAGTAGAGTAAAATTATTCTAGGAAGATTAATATAGATCTAAAAAGTGACACTTTGTGCACTAAAAACCTATATTTAGGGACTTAGTTGAATATTCAACAAAATTATTTTGTATTGGAGTAAAAATCTTGCATCTATATAATATTTTTCCATCAGCTCAATCAATTATGCTTCACCAACCAACTATACATCAATCTTCACATCAAACCACAATGTTGACATCAATGACAACACTGTATGTGACCATGCTCATGCTCGCGTTGCCAACAACATACCAACGAAAAAATCCTCAAAATTCCAACACTCTACCCATTTGTCATTGATGGCAACATGCACCAAACTCCTCTCCAAATATTCTCCCCCTTTGAAATCAAGGGAAAAGGGGGCACACATATTTTGTTATTCTGCTCTTCCCTTTGACAACATTCACATAGACTTTCTTTTCTTTTTCCTTCTCCCCCTTTCATATATACATATACGCATGAGAGTAACAAACTTCATAAAAATTATAAGCAACTCCTCATAACAATGTTATCCATCCAAACTATATATACATATACGCATGAGAGTAACAAACTTCATCAAAATTCTAAGCAACTCCTCATAACAATGCTATCCATCCAAACTGATCAAAATTTTTAGTGGTATACTATCAACTATCTTCCACATATATATAATGAAGTCTAAAAATGGATAAAAGGAAATAAATATAAAATATCAGTCAAAAGAAGCATTTGGAACTTGCAATTTTGCAAGGTATTCCTCTCAATCCTTTTTTCCTTCTTCCCATTCTTTCATGGCCAAACCAAGGATGTGGCTCTATATCTCAAACTCCATGAGAATTTCTTCACCTTCATTTATGGTACCTGTTGATGTGATTTTTATGACCACACCAATCAGCAGAACAAAATAGTCTGAAGGCTACTCTGTTCTCTCTTGATCAAAGTATCCCACATGCTAATATTGCAAGAAAGTTCATACGTTCAACTCCAAGGTTCTGAAATAATTAGAATACCCTTAGTTGGTTTGATGTGAATTGCTATTTTCACGAGGGGACTTACACAATTGTTCAAGATTCTTGTAGTTAATAGTAGATGGATGATTTGAAGGGGGTTTGTATAATGCGGATGATTTGGAAATAAGTACGTTTTCCTAAAGCTAAGCAGGAATGTGCAGAAAGTAAATGAGTGTAGGGCCTAAGAAACTTATATTCTATTCTAAATGCAAGATATGTGGAGCTTGATTTCAGTAGACTTTGACTGAATTTCACCTAGCCTCACGTCGGACAGCTTCAACAAAATTAGTGCAATCTTCAAAGGGATAACAAAAGATATTCAAATTATAACTTAGCATACATATACCATCAGGACGACACATATAAGTATACAAATCACAATCGAAGTTAAACTCCAGATAATCTCCAGTGGACCATGCAAGGCAAACTTATCATCAAGAAGCTACTAGTGGTATGGAATGAAATGAAGCTACCTCAATAAAACACCACACATCAAAGTAAAATACTTGCATGAGATGAAAATTATGCTACGTTATACTACTTGGATCCGAAAGGATGAAGAGACCTTGCTAGCTATCCATGAAAAAGAAGAATTCTACCATCAATGAAAAGATCTATTATCATGAAAGTTTTACACAACAATCTCCATAAAAGTTTTCAAAGGGAAAAATTTCTTTCTTCTCCACACTATGCTAAGCTATCAAACAAAATGTCTACTATGCTCTACTCTCTAGTCTCCAATCTCTAGCTCAATTCTAATTCTAATCTAATGAAGTACAAATGAGGGGGACTCCCCCTTTTATAGGTAGCCTAGCCCAATGCATGGCTAAGATTACAATCAAAAGAGTGGCTAAGATTAAGCCACCTCAACCCTAACCCTAAAAACTACCAGAATGGGGAGTGCCAATAAATGAGAAAAGATTCCCACTCACTCCCAAAATAGTAAAGGAAATTAATGCCCACAATCAGTCTTCTAGAAGAACATCATCCAGTAGTGCATTCCCGTTCTCCTTCTCTCTGGCTGCAAACTCAATGAACCTGCCAAGCATAGCCTCAACCTCCTGAACTAAAATGGGTGGAATGCAATCAAGCTGAAACTCCAACACTGTAATAGATTGCTCATGCCTTGCACAAGATTTGCACCAAACAACTAAGGAATCCTGCGTGCTCTGGATCAAGGTGGAGAAAGTGGAAGTATTCTCAAAATCATCTTGTACAAAGGTCTTCACCTCTGAAAAGAAAGGCACCAGCCTACCCCTCAAATTATCAACATTTACCTCATCCGGATTCAACCGCCTAGCAAATATGGCCTCGAAAGTATTCTGGACTCCATCAATGATATTGGCCATAGCCTTCTATACCCTGGTTGAATCTTCCTGTGCTGCATTGAAGAAACCATGTCCTGTGATTACCGAAGAATACCATATAGAAAATTCGTACTTGTCATTCTCCTGAATGACCCCTCCATCAATCAGTAATCGCAAAGGGACATGCCTCAATGCCTCAAGACGCTAAATTAATTTGCTCTAATAGACAGAAGCATCACCCCAGGCCCGATCAACTACCTCCATCAGTGCCAAAATACTGGAAGCTTGCTGAAAAGCAAGAGCAAGGTCCTCCATAAACTTTTCTGTCTCAACACGAACTCTCGTGACCCACTTGTCTGCCTCCTGTGCCATATTCCCTAACTCCAACAAGCCACTGATTGATTCTCTAGGTATCTCTGTTGGAGGCTCTATCACTGGAATATCCTACCCACGAGAATGAGACAACTGCTGCATATATCCTATTAAAGCCTTATGGTCTCGTTTCAACTTCTTGTACTTTCCTTCCTTCTTGAATAACTTGTCCTTGAGGGCGTGATAGGAGTTATCACATTCTTCTACAATTTGTGCACCTGTGGGGCGTCCTAACTCCAAAGTTGTGACCACATAATTTTCTGGCACTGCTTCATTTCAGTCACAATCAACCTGTGGCACGGCTATGTGAAGGGTGCGAGAACCATCCTCATCAGTTGATATCTTTGAAAAATTTTGTGCTCTCTTCTTCTGTGGAGGTGTACTGATCCTGTTCAAGAACTCTTCCATTTCAACTGTTGGATCAATCTCTTCGTTGGGGCTTCTCATCCTATCCCTGATCCAATCAGGCACTGTCTACTGTATATCAAATGGCTGCTACTCTTGTGCCTCTACTTCTTGAACCTATTAAACTTCTACATCATTCTGGTGAGGCTCATTGTCCTCAAGTGGCTGAGTGTCTCCTAAAACTATATCATCATCATCCAAGGCCACCTCTAACTCTTGCTAAAACTGAGGGTCAATAGTAGTCCCCTCATCATCCTGCTGATCATCTCTAACAGGTGCGTTTACGCTCTGGCCAACTGATTCTCTCCATGGTGGCTGATTATTCTCCTGTACTACTTGCACCTGATTCAATGCATTCCTCTGATCAGCAAATAAAGAAACCTCATGTATGCTTGGAGAACATGTCTCCAATGGCGTGGGCAATTCAACTGTAACTAGTGGAGGCTCCAGCTGAATGGGCTCCTACCAAACTGGCTCCTTCCTTCTGGATTCTGGACCTTGTGTGATTTGTTTCTTCCTACCGGTGGTGGGTGTCTTGTGATCTCCCATCAAATTGTAAGTCAAAGCAATCGACCTACTCTTCAACCTGCTCACACACCTATCAACCCATGCCCTAGTAAATGTCAAGACCGGAATAGAAAGTGTGTCCAAGTCAGCAACCTCTGGTTCTGACCAATATGGGAGTGGAAGTGGAGTATCTCTCACTATTGCATAATCTGGATGGAAAACGTCCATATCCTCATTCACCTGGTCTGGAACCGAAACAACTTCACACTCCCTGATCATGTTAATTGGAAACTGAGAGAACATTCTTTTCCTGACTTCAACCTCATCCGATGCATCAGCCCAATAATCCTCAATATATGCATTGTGTTTAAATTCCTCTGACAATACCCATTTGATGTTGTTATGCGGGTCATAGTGCTGTCGGCTGGTGTGATATGAGAAGTGATATAACTAAAGCTGACTCTTGGCTTCTCTGGCTGCCTGTAATGAAGGACACACTTCATTCGAGTTGCCCATGACAATTGGGAAGTCAACACCTCCCTTCTTTTTCTTCTGAATTTTATCGTAGGCAACCAATTGCCTAGATATCTCTACCATCAATATTCGATTGGTTGGGTACTTAGGCAGCCTATATGGATATGATGAAAACCTTGCAGCCTTATGTAAAAAAACTTTAGAAATTGTATAAACTAGCACCCATACCTTTCAATCAATTCTTGGGCCTTTCTCGAGATTTTGTGATGCATCCCCTCCTAAAGCAATCTTGTGATGTGCATGGTGAAGGCGTCATTGACACGCTTGGAATAAGTGTTACTAGTCAAATGCAACTGTGGACAAGCCTCATGAATTTTAAACTGGTGAGAGCCACAACCAACAGGTTCCTTGTATGAAATCCCTCTATATTTCGTCATACGAGCCAACATGTAGATGATGTAAGAGCTCATATAGAACGTCTTTGTTCTTCTAAGGCTTAGGAGCTGCTCGTGCAAATTGTCACTAATCATTGCAGCCTAGTTGACATAATCCTTTTCTTCCAGCACGAGGTTGATGTAATAGAACAACCAGGGCTCGAAAATAAATGACTGCGGGCAGCCTCCAACTCTTCTCAGCATCATGACGAGATCACAATAGTCCTGCCTCAAGTCATCTGCTATGATTTGTCTTGGCAGCTTCGTACGAGAAGGCTTGGGATTGCTCATCTAGTGAGTATTGATCGTCTCTATGCATCTCTTGAATGCAGAAGCATACATTCGCTCAATTCACTCCCTGGACTTTTAAATCATATTCCTGTGCACTAGGATTCCAAAGGCTTCACCAATGGCAACAGGAGTGAGGTTGGCGAGCACTTTTCCATCTGGTGACATGATTGACATGTGATCCTTCTCATAGCAATTGGCGCACTCCATCATCAACTCTGAACACTGAATGGCTGGTGGGAAACCAGCCTTTGCATATAACCCACTTCGAAATTTGTTGTGCGAAGTGTTCGAAGGTCGATGACTACCAATCCCCAGCATTATGTTCTTGAAAGTCTCTAGGTTAATGGAGCCCAAGTTGGTATCTGTCAGCTTGCCCAACTTCGAAATGAATTTTGACTCTGGCATAAATGTCTTGCTCAGCTTCCTTATAACTGCTTGCCTGGATGCACCATTGTTGTCTTTGCCAGTCGCCCTTGCCTCAGCCATCTGCAAAACAAAAAACATCCATGAGTAAATTAATTTAGAAAATAAATAAAATATTATGCAGGGGCTGCCAGTCGAATTCAAGAATTTGAGAAGCTGCAATATCATTTTTCATTTGCAAACCTCAACTTCTCCTTCAACAAATTTCGAACTTCAATCACTTAGAAAACTCCTGAGCAAGCTCAACACTTTTAGCAACTTCAATCAGCAATTTGAACTTTTGTAAATTCGTGCTTCACACTTAGCAAGTGCACACTTCACAAGCTTCATCAACTTCTTCAATTTCAAATCAACAAGATCGCACCTTTTGAACTCTCAACAATATTCTCTTCAAATCAAAATTTCTCCACTTGCACTGGCAATTCAAGTCATCCTTCTCAGCTTCAAATTGAATCTCAACAACTCCAACAACTTACTTCAAGTCATCCTTCTCAGCTTCAGCAATTTGATCTTCTCAAGCTTCAAAAATTCAAACTTTTCAACACTTGCAGCCTTAGCAACTTTCAGCTTCACACTCAACTCAGCTTCAGTCCCAGAACAAAATCGAATTCCTTCAACAGGTGAGGAGAAATGAAAAACTTCTCAGGTCTTATAGCAAAATTGATTTTTAGAAGAAGCTAAGTATAGTCAGTGAATTAAATTTCCACTACTTCATTTCAATTTCCCTCCTCTGGTATTTCTGACACTTGTTTGAGAATCTCAATCTTCTAGAAGTTCAACTTTGACTACCATATTTCAAATTCACTTTCAAAATTTTTTAATTTAAATTCATCTTTTAATTCACCAGCCGGAGCTCTGTCACTTGAATTCAAATTTTACTTCTCTTTGGCTCTGGAAAATTCATTTGTGAAGAACTGGATTAAAATCATCTAGGCAACTCATTTTGAATTCATCGTTTGAAGCATCTTCCTTTCAAAAATCATTTTATTCAAATTTGTCTTAGAAGATTTTAAATTTTTCTTAGGAAAATTTCATAGTTTGAGCACTGATTAAATTCTTCACCCAAAAAGCGTTGGCAAAGTGCAGAAGACATAGAAATCCATCCCTCATCGCAGATCATCAGTACCCAAAAGAAAATTTTCTCGAAAACGTGATGAATCTATGGGTACACAACGAACGGGTTCATTTAATTTTTTTAAATTTTGAACCTTAGACAAATATTATTCAATCAATTTTAATCCTATTCTTCATCTCTGCGAACATCCTGTTGCTCAGACTTGAGAAATTTTTAAATCATCCTGCATTGTCAACATTTTCTGACTTCGCCATTGGAAAATTCACTCGTGCTTCAAGAAGAATTTTAAGACCTCCAGGGTCTAGGCATACTTTCTAAGGAGGAAAATACTTTGCCTTAGAGAAATTTTAAATCACTTCGAAAATTTTAAGGAGGAAAATACTTTCTAAGGAGGAAAATACTTTGCCTTAGAGAAAATTTTGCCTTGAAAATTTTATTCAACTTTGTTCACTTTGCTTGTGAGAAAATTTTTATCCATTCATCTTAGAAAATTTTCTTTCAAAACACATCATGCCCAACATGTTTTATTTTTTATTATCCCCCATAGGCTTAATAACGCCTAACATTTTATTCATCACCTCAATATGTAGGTGGACATCACACTTCATGAGGAATATTCAACTTGCCTTTGGAAAAATTTTCAACACTTAGAGCTCTCAACGCCTAGCAACTTTGTTTTCACCATCTTGTATTTTATTTCACCACCCTAGGAACATAGCATACTTGAAGAAGAAAATTGACCATGCCTAGCATTTTATTCACCCTTGGCAATATTTTCTAACACCTTGGGCACACCAAACACTTGAAGAAGAATATTGACCATGCCTAGGAGTATTTCCTTTCACCTTTTAACTTATTCACCACCCTACACTCACTTTAACTTGGGTGCATATTAACATGTGTGAAGGATGACTCTTCAACTTCCTTATTTCGTCTTCACATGCCCTCTTTTGGGCGCATTTAGGCATATGAGGAGGATGAGATTTTGTTGACTTGTTGACTTCTTTGAACTTGGGCGTATTTTGATGGGTGAGGAGGATGAATTTCTTTGACTCTTTTGACCTTTTGTTGCATGGGCGCATTTGAGAGGGGGAGTAGAATGAAGCCTTTTCCAACACCATCTTGTGACCCTTCAACTTCCCTTTCTTGTCCTTACATGCCCTCTTTTGGGCACATTTTGCATAGGGATAAGGATGAAAGTTGTTGACCCTTTTGACTTACTTGCTTTTTGGGTGCATTTCCACCTATGTGCAGGATGGGAGCATTTAGGGGGTGGTGGAGGATAACTTCAACACGTAGATTTTTTTTTTTTTTTTATCAACTCTCAAGGTGGGCGCATTTTGCTTTAGCTACAGGATGAAAAACATTGACCTCTTTGACTTTTATGCTACATGGGCGCATTTTGGCTAGGCAGGAGGATGAGTTTTGAACATAGAATTTTCTCCATGCTTCTTCATCAACTTGGTTGCATTTTTAGGTAGCTGGAGGATGAAGTCCAATACTTAGCCATTTTTTTCTCATCTTTGCCAGTTTATCCATGCCCTGCCATTTATAGTAAGTCTCCTAATTCTTGCATCTCTAAAGCTCAGAACGATTTGAAATTTCAAACACTGCACCCTCACGACCTTGTTATCCTGTTGACACTGGTATTTTTAGTTGGCCTACTATTTTTAGCCCATTTCTGAAGGTGATTTGCTATAAATAGTAACTACTTGCTTCTGATACCTCCATAGCTCTAATTGACTTGAAATTCAAATGATGCACTCCTCACCATGCGACCTGCTTGTTGACATCGGTGCATGCTGCTGATTTACTATTTTTAGCCATTTTCTGAAATGACTTACTATAAATAGTAAGTACTCCGTTTGTCTTCAAATTTTACCAGTAGATAGCCTGAAGGATGCTGATCACGGTGGTTTACTCCGATTTTCAAAAATTCTGACTTTTTACCCTTCTTTTCAGGTCTCAAAGTTGGAAACCCTAATTTGTTTTGCATGCATATTAAATGATCTTTGTTAGTCCTTGTTTTTGTTGCATTGCGATCAGCTCGTGATTTTGAAGTGCTGGGAAGTGGCTGTTGGGACGCACCTGCTAAAAATAGTAAGTTCCTTATTGATTGACCATCTCCATTTGTATGTCATATCACTGTGAAGCTCTAGAAAAACCCATAAGGAATATGTCGACATGCAAAGAAAACCCTGACATGCAAACCCTAAAAATAGCCTCGAAAGACTGAACTCTGAAAGTTGTTGTCTCACTTTGCATGTTATACTATTGTGAAGGTCTCAAAAAACCCAGAAGGAATATCCAGACATGCAAAGAAAAAATCTTCATCTAAGCCCCAAAATCTGCTCTAGAAGTTGAATTGCTAAAAATAGTAAGTTGTCTGTTTCAGCTTAAATTTAACTTGTGAGTAGCCAGATTTGCCTTGAATGTAGTGTGACTGTTGGAATTTCAAAAATGCTGAAGGATTGCCTGTAATTGCACACTTACTAAAAAAAGTAAGTACCCGGAATTTGATGAAATTTTAGTGGAGGCTTGCTGGAAGCACATTGACATCAATGTCAGTTTCAATTTTCAATTTATTCACATTACTTGACAATAAACTGGCCGTGAAAGTACAAACCCTAATTTTCAAACTCGTCCAAATTCACGTTTAAGTTCAAAGGTGGAGAAATCCTCGAAAAGACAAATAGAAAAGAGACAGAGAGAGAGAGACAAAAACCCAAGCCAAAAGACCAGAATGGAGCAAAAATTAGGGGGTCCCCATTTTGAATGGGGTGATGTGTGAAAAAGGTCACAACATCTAGCGACTCCACGGGAAAGTGTTGAAAAACACTTTTAGAATTGAACTTTGATTAATCTTCCTCAACCCATCATACAGAAAGGACACTTACTCAAAAGGGGAGAAGAATCCAACATTGGATCAGAACACTTTCATCTAAGACCCCGTGAGTGTGTGCAGTCATTCCATCTCTAAACCATCTCGACTTCTGGAATCAGCCGCAACAGGTTATATAAATATCTTAACTTCAAAAGTATCCTGGACATTGCCTCGCTGCCAGTCAGGTGTCCATAGCCCCAACGAGGTTATCGCTACAATTCTCACGAATATTGCTCCATTGTCGGCCAGGCGTCTATAGCCCCGGTGGAGTTACTCTTATGTTCCCAAAACCAATATTTCATAATATTTCATTTTATGTTTTCTTTCTTTCTTTTTCAGACATTTCTTTTAAGCACATTTTCTCTTTTCTTTTCTTTTCTTTTGATTTTTCCGTCAATTCCTCAATTGGCTGGCAAGCAATGAAGCCTCCAATGGGTTTGAGAATTGTAGTGGCACCGAAGCAAGATGTAAGATTTTCACCTGCCAAAACATTTCCCAAGAAGCGAAAATGACCTAGAATGGAGATTGGTAAGATTTTTAAGGTCTTTAGACTCGTGTGTTAAGACACAATAACGGGTTAACCTCCCGAAACGAGTTCAATCGCTAACTAGATGATGACAAGAGGAAAACAACCTTAGTCTTTTCAAAAATTTGCACAAATTCCAGAGGAAAGAACCACGTTGTGAAATTTAAAACCATCATCACCCCCTTCGCAATGGGGAAACCCTAAAATCCTTGCCCATTCCAAACCAAAACCACTTGAGCGGAAAACTCAAGGGACAGAGATGCCAAACCAAAAACCCAAAGGGAAACAAACCAAAACCAAAAACGAAACAGGAAAACAAATGGAAAGCAAACGAACGAGAAAGCAAACCTAATCTAACTATGTTACAAAGCAGGCTCTCGGAGGGAACCTAGGACTAGAAATAATGCTTGAGGAATTGTCCATTGACGGGCAATGGGACATCCTCTCCTATCAGTGTACGCAATCTAAATGCATTATCTCCCAAGATTTTAGAAATCTGATATGGGCCCAACCATAATTTATTGAACTTGTTGTGGTCTCCTTTCTTCTCGTGGGCCTTGTCCCAGTATAAGACCAAGTCAGAAATCCGGAAAGACTTGATCTTAGCTTGTTTATCAAACCATCTTTTCACCATTGCCTGGTGCTTTGCCAAATTCTCAAGTGCCTCATCTATCTTCTCTTCTAAGTGCATCAACTGAGATAACCTGGTTTGAACTTGATCTTCTCCTTCGAGATACTCTTGAATAAACTGGAGAGTGGGTATCCTTAGTTGTACTAGAAAAACTGGATCCTGTCCGTAGACCAAGTGATATGGAGACGTTCCCAAGGAACTCTTTGTTCTAATTCTATCTGCCCATAGAGCAAACCTCAGCTGTGTGTGCTAGTCTTTAGGATTCTTATCCAACAACTTCTTGATAGTGTTCAGTAAATTCTTATTTGTGGACTCTACTAGTCCATTCCATTGTGGATAGTAATTGGAGGAAAACTTTAGTGTAATTCCATATTCAAAGGCTCAGTTGGGAAACTTCAGTGAGGAGAAGGCTGAATCGTTATCACTGACTAAGGTATGAGGGCATCGAAATCTTGTGACAATATTCTCCTCAAGGAACTTGATGACTACTTTTGACTTGCACTACTTCAAAGCTTGAGCTTCTGTCCATTTGGTATAGTAGTCTGTCACTATCAGGATATATCTATGTTGGCCTGAAGAAGGAAGATTGATCATCCCAATAAAATCTAATCCCCATTTTGCAAAAGGTCTAACCTTAATCACTGGTTGCAAAGGCATAGCGGGATGCCTTCCTTTATTTGCCACTATCTGACAGATGTGACAAGCCTTCACATGCTCGTATGTGTCTTTAAAGAATGTGGGCCAATAATATCCAGCTCTCAGAATTTGGTGAGTGGTGGCCAAACTTCCTCTGTGTCCAGTTCCAAACTTCTCGTGAAAGTGTTCCATTAACTGTTTGGCTTCTTGTTTTCGTACACATCTTAAATAAATTCCTTCATAGTTTCTTCTGTAAAGAACTGACCCTTGGAGCATAAAATTTTGACTCCTCATTCTCAAGGCTCTTTGTTGAACTAGGTTCAGGTGGCGAGGACATCTATGATTCAGCAAGTAGTAAATTGTGTCGTCGTACCACTCTTCGGGAGACACTTCCTCCAATACATATGTCTACTGAATTAATTTTGGACCAACCATTGCGATCGTCTGAGCCAAAGCTTGTCCTTGGACATATTTCATGGGATGTATCTCTATGTCATATTCTTGTAAAGTGGCGACCCACTTGCCTTTTCTTTCTCCTAACTCATTCTGCATCAACAAAGTTTTCACTGTGGCATTAGGAACAATTGCATGAACCTTGCTTCTTAAGATATAATGTCTAAATTTCTTGACGGCTTTCACTAAAGCATATGCTTGATTTTCAATGCTTGGATATCTCAATTCTGCCTCTTTTAAAGGTGCACTCATAAAAGCAATTGGGTGCTTGTCCTTTTCTTCTATTCTTTGGGTCAACACCGCTGCACATGTATGTTCTGAGGCAAACGAATATAGATAGAAAGGCTTTGTGTAGTCTGGACTGACCACTACTGGGGCATCAACTATTGCTTGCTTAATCTCATCAAAAGCCTTCCTAGTCTGTGGGGTCCATTCAACCTTTGCATTCTTCTTCAGCATCTCATTTAGTGGCCTAACTATTTCAGCAAATCCAGTTATAAACTTTCTCACAAAATTGATCTTGCTGAAGAACGATATCAATTCTTTTTGACTACTAGCAAACCAACCCTTGAAATAGCTATAATACACTCAGGGTCAATTGAAATACCCTTCTCTAAGATGACGTGACCCAATAATTTACCCTCTATTACACCAAATATACATTTCTTAGCATTTAGAGAGACACCAAATCTTCTGCATCTCTGAAATATGTTTCTTAAATCTTCAACATGGTCTCCTCTTTTCTTTGAGAACACAGTTAGGTCATCCATGTAGATAATTATGCACTTTCCAACCAGGTCTCAAAAGGAAATGTCCATTGCTCATTGGAAAGTGGCTCCTGTGTTAATTAGGCTAAAAGGCATTCTTCTGTACGCAAAAGTTCCCCATTTCATGGTGAACGCCGTCTTCAATCTATCTTCTTGTTCAACCATCACTTGATTGTAGCTTGAATAAATGTCTAAGAAGGACATCATTTGTGAACCATTTACTATTTCTAATACCTCATCTAATGAAGGCAAAGGATAATTATCCTTTTTGAAGGCCCTATTTAGATTGCGGAAGTCCACACACAGCCTTATTTCTCCTTTCTTCTTTCTGACTGAAACAAGATTGGCAACCCACGTGGAGTGCCTCACTAGAAAAATAATACGAGCAGAAAGAAGCTTCTTAACTTCCTGATAAATCAATGGCTCCAACAATGGATTTACTGGCCTTTGCCTCTATTTGAATGGCTTACTACCTTGTTTCAGTGGTATTGTATGTGTAATTAATGAAGTATCATACATCTTCAAATCTTTGTATCCCCAGGCTATCACCTTTGGAAATTCTTTCATTACCTTTAAGATGCCTTCTTTCTCTTTAGGTGTGCAAACTTTTCCAATAAAAATGTTCTTCACTCATTCATCTATCCCTAGATTGATAGCTTCACAATCATTACCCTGAGTTCTTTGATTTCTGCTCAGTTTATCAGTATCAAATAGTCTCTCTAATTCAACCATTCCTCTTGGAATTACATTGGTCTTCAAATTCAGAATTCCTTTCGTATCAAATTATGCTTCCTCAGTTTCTTCTTCATCTATGATCTGTGCCTCAAACACACCTGAGCATGTGAGAAAATCCAGAATCTATTTATCATCATCGAACACCTGGAAATTCTTTATGTTGTCAGGGATCGCTGGGGTCGAAACCAACTCTATTGTAAACTTCTTTAATCCTTCCATTGCCAGAGGTTGCAACGAGCTAGCAACTTGTGCAAGAGAATTTGCAACAGGATTCTTGGACCTGTAAACTTGTTTGATATTGAATGCATCGAAGCTTTCTATGAGGTCCCATACTCTATTTCGATAACGGCCCAACCTCTTGTCATAACAAGCGTACTGCTTCCTTACTTGGCGAACCACGATGTCAAAATCTCTGATGGCATGTACAATCTTGGCTCCCTTCTGAATTGCTAGGAGCAACCCATGAATTAAAAATTCATATTCAGTAACATTATTGGTTCATGAGAATTGAAGCCTATAGGCACCCAAATAAGTTTCTCCTGTCGGGCTAACTAATTCAAATCCTGCTCCATTTCCTTTCTTCGACTTTGACCCATCAAACCTCAAAGTCCATACTTGCTCCTCTGTAAGAGTGCTAGGAGACTGGACATGTGTGTCCTCTTGATTGCATACCTTTGAAACTTTTTCTTCAATCTCTGACTGAGTTGTATCATCTCTTACAAGCTGCTCTATTAAAACACTATTTTCTTCATTCATCCTCTGATATTTTTCTTGCAATGAAGTCTGTGGGACGAGTCTTGCAACTTGCTCTAATGCCACTTTGCACATGGAACAAGTGATCTCGGAGTGAAATGCTTCATGTATTCTACACCAGTTAGGAAGCAGCAAATTCTTGATGGAAGCATCTTTACCCAACTCCATTTCTTGTTTTACACTGTTCATGACAAAATCTCGGAAGTTCTCAAACGTTCCTCCACTTTCACTATCACTTGAGTCACTTTCAATCAAAACTTCGGTGGAGGTCATGGAATCTTGTAAACATTTGCCCTCGCTTGGGCTTTGCAGCATCAATACTTCTTGCTTGACAGGCCTATATGAGCCTAAATCAGTCTCTACAAACATAATCTCATTGTCTTCACCAGATTCTGTGATCATCAATTTGACCCTGGGTGTGCTGTCAATCTTGATCTGATTTGGGACTCCTCTCCATGGAAGCCACATGTGGGAAAAATTAGTTGCAATGTACCCATTCAACTTTCTTGCCCAATCTTTGCTCAACAACATGCCATACCCATCCAGTATATCGACTACTGATATGCCAATGCAGCTTTGGACTCGGGGATCAGCTGACAACTGCATATGGATGTTATTTAATTCACCGACAACTAGAACTTTAGTTTTGTCTAGCTGGGTCACTTTCTTGGTAGCTTGAAGTGGTACTATACCCAATCATTGACACACCTTCAGTGGCATGACGTTGCTTGAAGCACCAGAGTCAATCAAAAAATTGTGCAATAATTTTCCAAAGATTCTAACTGACACCAAGAATGGAGCGGGTTCATCTTTCCCCTGGTAAAATACTACCAGTTTCTTTCCTCTGGTATAACATTCTTCTTCTCATTCTTTTCATCCCGTTGTGGAACTTGATTATCATGGGTGACCTTCTGTGTTTGCTCTTGCTTTTGCTCTGTAGGCAAATTGAATCTAACTCTTCTTTTATCTTCAATTTTTGGCTTCTCAGGCTCGCTTGAAGATCCTTGTACCATTCCCACAAAACCTTGAGACTATTGTGGAGTCTCCCAAGTGTTGAATGGCGCATGAGACACCTCTTCTACCATATTCATGCTCTGTGTGGGACGAGACTGTACGTTTATAGGAGGATTCCTTGCTGAACTAGGTGTTTCCTAAGATGTGTTCTTTACTGTGGGTGTTTCATATAGACTTCCTAGGATTGTGTCTCTGACTTTTGAAATCTTCATTAACTCATATAATGGAAGACTAACCTTTATCTTCTTAACTTCATCTAGCACATAGGAACTGAGCCTTTTCATATCCTCTCTTGGAAGATTTTCCTTTTGTGGACGTTGCATTAGGTGGATCGGCTGCTGGACAATCTGCTATCCGTTTCTATTCTGCATCATATTTTGTTTCCTATACTCTGGAGAATCCCAAGGCATATTTGGATTATTGCTCGCGTTTGGATTCGGTGGAGTTGAGAAATTATTTGGAGGAATTGAAGACGTCAGATGTTCTTTCTGATGATAAGTCTTCTGGTACACTTTGGGTGCTCCTCCAAATGTTTGAAAAGCTTGCACCTCTCTTCTTTCCTCTACCAAAATGTTGTTATTGAGAGGTGGGAAAACATAATTGTCTTGGCCTAGAGGCTCCTCTAAATATGTATCTTGAACTTCTGAATAAACTTGAGTCTCTTCAGCTTGATCATCTGGCGCCTCCACGGGACTATTTGCCGATGCCGGTGGAAATCTATGATTGACTTCTAGTGGCACGTAACTTTGATATTCATACATGACATTGACATTTTCTAGAATCAGTGCTTGGTCATATCTCTACACTAGGACAATTTCATATCATGTAGTTGGAGGATTCTTAGTACCTTCTGTGCTCTTTACTTCTCCTTTGAAAATATCAGCAGCTACCTAAATTTTGTGGCATTGCAACTCTGAGTGCTAACTTGTATTATGAAGTCGACACCATCCTAACATGGCGGCCTCTGCCAAATAAATTCTATCGGCAGGACGGTTCTTAGGAGGTGGTGGGTTATCTAGTGGTGATGGAACTCCTTCATTGTTGGGTCCAGTATTCCAGGACCTCTTTTGATATCCTTGATTATTACTCTGATACCCATGACTATTGTCGTGGCCATGTCCTTGATGGGCATCTTGATGGTGTGGAGGATTATTCTAGTATCCTCAATTGGCACCTGGATGTGCCTGATAATTCTTCAACATAGATTTCATTTGATTATTTTGATTTCTGAGGTGAGTGACCTCAGATGACAGCCTCTTCATTTGTTCTACTAATTCTTTCATTTCATCTTTCTCCTCTTGAGTTCTCATTTGTGGCATCGTGTTCTAGAGATAGATGGGTTGCGTCGCTGGAGTCTAGGATAAAGGTATCCCAGGATGGAGAACCAATTGATCCGATGGTGGTGTAACATGATAAGCCAGTTGTGGAACAGGATTCAATGTAGGGATTTGTTGATTCCATGTTAAACCAAGTGTCTGCATCTGATTGTTTGTCGTGGCCAAGCCAGTGTACAAAGAAGGCCCAGTTATGTTTTGTCCCATATTTTGACTTACTTCCATAGCCTTCGCGTATCCTTGGTTCATATTGGCTGGTGCCGGATGAGCTTGTATTACAAACATTGCGGTCAATGGGTCTAAGGTTGCATAATAGTTTTCCCTAGCATCTGCAACAACGTATGGAGTACGTAGCCTTGTGAGAGCTTTCTGGAATCTGTTGTTGAAGGCATGAATAGGTTCTTTGTCTTGTCTTCTTACTTCTGTGAATTGACGAAAAAGCTCTACTGGGGTAATAGGAATACCAAACTTTCCAATGAAAGCTTCTTTCATTTTCTCCCATGTTCTTATGGACCCAATCGGTAAGTGTATGAACCAAAAGTGTGCTTCTTCTCCCAAGGAATACGGGAAGAGTCTGCAAGCTACGTCTGCGTATGCAATTTGTCTATTTTGCAAATGATCCTCAAACATCTTGATGTGATCCTCAGTAGAACGATTTGGATCATTGACTTGATACTTAGTGCAGAAATGCTCTGGATTCTTCGACATGTCGTGGTAATCAGCAAACTCAAGAGGGGACGGATTAGTAACTAGTCAAGTAGCAGCATTTGGAGCTGGTTGACCTCTTGGTTGACCTCCTGGTTGGGCCATTGTTTGAATTGCCTGCCGCCTTTGATATACAATTACTGTGGTTGTTTGTTGTTGTTGAGGTGTGGTATCCTGAACTGGCTGTTGAATAAACACTAGTGTGGAAACTTGAACTGCTTTTGGTTGCGCAAACCTTGAAGTACTTGGTGGAGTTCGGAACAAACTTGAAATCTCTTCTCCGCTTTCTTCACTTGATTGAACTTCCTTGTTTGAAAATACTTCTTCACTTGAACGAATTTCTTTCTTCTTCCTTGCTCAAGTAGGTAACTCTAACTCCACAAACTCTTTGGATGAACTTGGCGTGGACCTCAAAATTCTCTTCAACTTATCCAGTGAGAATGAACTGATTCGATCCAGGATGTAGCTGATTACTGACGGTGAGGTGGGGGAGCAGGAACAAGTGGTTGTCTTTGATTTAGCAAATCTCTTTCAATTGCAACTTGAATCTCAAGAGCCTTCTCTTCTTCCTCTTCCAATACAAAGCAAGTTCGCATATACTGAGTGTAGTTCACCTTTGTCCTCCACGTGAGATTGTTCAGTCCTGAAAGGATGTCTTCTTGGTCATCGTTGAATCCCAAATTAGGCTGCAACACTCGAAATATCTCCCTATGCTGTAACACCATCTTTACTCATGATAATTTCTTCTCCAATGAATTTATTTTTTTGAATGAAAATCCCTTCTTTGCTTGAATGTGTTTGTTAGCTGCAAAGAAACCTCGGAGGCCCTCCTTCGAAAGCCAGTTTCTCTGTTGATGTGATTTTTATGACCGCATCAATCAACAGAAATTTTTTTTTTGAAGGCTACTCCGTTCTCTCTTGATCAAAGTATCCTGCACGCTAAGATTGCAAGAAATTTCATGCATTCAACTCCAAGGTTCTGAAATACTTAGAATAGCCTCAGTTGGTTTCATGTGAATTGTTATTTTCACGAGGGGACTTACACAATTGTTTAAGATTCTTGCAGTTAACAATAGATGGATGATTTGAAGGGGGTTTGTATAATGCGGATGATTTGGCAATAAGTACATTTTCCTAAAGCTAACTAGGAATGTGCGGAAAGTAAATGAGTGTAGGGCCTAAGAAACTTATATTCTATTCTAAATGCAAGATATGTGGAGCTTGATTTCAGCAGACTTCACCCAAATTTCACCTAGCCTCATGTCGAACAGCTTCAGCAAAATTAGTGCAATCTTCAAAGGGATAACAAGAGATATTCGAATTATAACTTAGCACACATATACCATCAGGACGACACATATAACTATACAAATCACAATCAAAGTTAAACACAAAATAATCTCCAGTGGACCACGCAAGGCGAACTTATCATCAACAAGCTGCTAGTGGTATGGAATGAAATAAAGCTACCTCAATAAAACACCACACATCAAAGTAAACTACTTGCATGAGATGAAAATTATGCTACGTTATGCTACTTGGATCCGAAAGGATGAAGAGACCTTGCTAGCTATCCATGACAAAGAATAATTCCACCATCAATGAAAAGATCTATTATCATGAAATTTTTACACAACAATCTCCATAAAAGTTTTCAAAGGGAAAACTTCTTTCTTCTCCACACTATGCTAAGCTATCAAACAAAATGTCTACTATGCTCTACTCTCTAGTCTCCAATCTCTAGCTCAATTCTAATTCTAATCTAATGAAGTACAAATGAGTGGGACTCCCCCTTTTATAGGTAGCCTAGTCCAATGGACAACTAAGATTACAATCAAAAGAGTGGCTAAGATTAAGCCACCTTAGCCCTAACCCTAAAAATTTCCAGAATGGGGAATGGTGCAATAAATGAGCAAAGATTCCCACTCACTCCAAAAATAGTAAAGACAATTCATGCCCACAATCAGTCTTCTAGAAGAACATCATCCAGTAGTGCATTCCCGTTCTCCTTCTCTCTAGCTGCAAACTCAATGAACCTGCCAAGCACAACCTTAACCTCCTGAACTGAAATGGGTGGAATGCAATCAAGCTGGAACTCCAACACTGTAACAGACTGCTCATGCCTTGAACAAGATTTTCTCCAAGCAACTAAGGAATCCTGCATGCTCTGGATCAAGGTGGAGAAAGTGGAAGTATTCTCAAAATCATCTTGTACAAAGGTCTTCACCTCTGAAACGAAAGGCACCAACGTACCCCTCAAATTATCAACATTTACCTCATCCAGATTCAACCACCTAGCAAATACGACCTTGAAAGTATTCTGGACTCCATCAATGATATTGGCCATAGCCATCCATACCCTGGTTGAATCTGCTTGCGCCGCATCGAAGAAACCACGTCCCGTGATTGTCGAAGAATACCATCTAGAATAGTCGTACCTGTCATTATCCTGAATGACCCCTCCATCAATCAGCAACTGCAAAGGGACATGCCTCAATGCCTCAAGACGCTGAATTACTTTGCTCTAATAGACAGAAGCATCACCCCAGGCCCGATCAACTGCCTCCATCTATGCCAAAATACTGGAAGCCTGCTGAAAAGCAAGAGCAAGGTCCTCCATAAACTTTTCTGTCTCAACACGAACTCCTGTGACCCACTTGTTTGCCTCCTTTTCCATCTTCCCTAACTCCAACAAGCCACTGATTGACTCTCTAGGTATCTCTGTTGGAGGCTCTATCACTGGAATCTCCTGCCCACGAGAACGAGACAACTGATGCACATATCCTATTAAAGTCTTATGGTCTCGTTTCAACTTCTTGTACTTTCCTTCCTTCTTGAATAACCTGTCCTTGAGGGCGTGATAGGAGTTATCGCATTCTTCTACAATTTGTGCACCTATGCGGTGTCCTAACTCCAAAGTTGTGACCGCATAATTTTTTGGCACTGCTTCATTTCAGTTACAATCAACCTGTGGCACAGCTACGTGAAGGGTGTGGGAACCATCCTCATTAGTTGATATCTTTGAAAACTTTTGTGCTCTCTTCTGTGGAGGTGCACTGATCCTATTCAAGAACTCTTCCATTTCAACTGCTGGATCAATCTCTTCGCTGGGGCTTCTCCTCATCCTATCCCTAAGCCAATTAGGCATTGTATATTGTATATCAAATGGCTGCTGCTCTTGTGCCTCTACTTCTCAAACCTGTTAAACTTCTACATCATTCTGGTGAGGCTCATCGTCCTCAAGTGGCTGAGTGTCTCCTGAAACTATATCATCATCATCCAAAGCCGCCTCTAACTCTTGATGAAACTGAGGATCAGTAGTAGTCCACTCATCATCCTGTTGATCATCTCTAACAGGTGCGTTGACGATCTGGCCAACTGATTCTCTCCATGGTAGCTGATTATTCTCCTATACTGCTTGCACCTGATTCAATGCATTCCTCTGATCAGCAAATAAAGAAACCTTCTATATGCTTGGAGAACATGTCTCCAATGGTGTGGGTGATTCAACTGTAACTCGTGGAGGCTCCTGTTGAATGGGCTCCTGCCGAACTGACTCCTTCCTTCTGGATTCTGGACCTCATGTGATTTGTTTCTTCCTGCCGGTGGTGGGTGTCCTGTGATCTCCCATCAAATTGTAAGTCATAGCAATCGACCTACTCTTCAACCTGCTCACATGCCTGTCAACCCATGCCCTAGTAAATGTCAAGACCAGAATAGAAAGTGTGTCCAAGTCAGCAACCTCTGGTTCTGACCAATTCAGGAGTGGAAGTGGAGTATCTCTCACTATTGCATAATCTGGATGGACAACGTCCATATCCTTATTCACCTGGTCTGGAACCAGAACAACTTCACACTCCTTGATCATGTTAATTTGCAACTGAGAGAACATTCTTTTCCTAACTTCAACCTCATCCGATGCATCAGCCCAATAATCCTCAATATTTTCCTTGTGTTTAAATTCCTTTGATAGTACCCATTTGATGTTGTTATGTGAATCATAGTGCTATCGGCTGGTGTGATATGAGAAGTGATAGAACTAAAGCTCACTCTCGGCTTCTCTGGCTGCTTGTAATGAAGGACACACTTCATCTGAGTTGCTCATGACAATTGGGAAGTCAACACCTCCCTTCTTTTTCTTCTAAATTTTATCGTAGGCAACCAATTGCCTAGATATCTCTAACATCAATATTCTATTGGTTGGGTACTTAGGCAGCCTATATGGATATGATAAAAAACCTTGCAGCCTTATGTAAGAAGACTTTGGAAATTGTATAAACCAACACCCATACCTTTCAATCAATTCTTGGGCCTCTCTCGAGATTCTGTGATGCACCCCCTCCTAAAGAAATCTCGTGATGTGCATGGTGAAGGCGTCATTGACACGCTTGTAATAAGTGGTACTAGTGAAATGCAACCGCGGACAAGCCTCATGAATTTTAAACTAGTAAGAGCCACAACCAACAAGTTCCTTGTATGATATCCCTCTATATTTCATCATACGGGCCATCATGTAGATGATGTAAGAGCTCATATAGAACGTCTTTGTTCTTCTAAGGCTCAGGAGCTGCTCGTGCAAATTGTCACTGATCATTGCAGCCCAGTGACATAATCCTTTCCTTCTAGCATGTGGTTGATGTAATAGAACAACCAGGGCTCAAAAATAAATGATTGCGGGCAGCCTCCAACTCTGCTCAACATCATGATGAGATCACAATATTCCTGCCTCAAGTCATCTGCTATGATTTGTCTTGGAAGCTTCGTACGAGAAGGCTTGGGATTGCTCATCCAGTGAGTATTGATCATCTCCGTCCATCTCTCCAATGCAGAAGCATACATTCGCTCAGCTCACTGCTTGGACTTGTAAATCATATTCCTGTGCAGTGGGATTCCAAAGGCTTCACCAATGGCAGCAGGAGTGAGGTTGGTGAGCACTTGTCCATCTGGTGACATGATTGACCTATGATCCTTCTCATAGCAATTGGCGCACTCCATCATCAGCTCCGAACACTGAATGGCTAGTGGGAAACCAATAGCTACATATAACCCACTTCAAACAATGTTGTGCGAAGTGTTCGAAGGTCGATGACTACCAATCCCCAACATTTTGTTCTTGAAAGTCTCTAGGTTGACGGAGCCCAAGTTGGTATCTATCAGCTTGCCCAACTTCGAAATGAATTTTGACTCTGGCATAAAGGTCTTGTTCAGCTTCATTATAACTGCTTGCCTGGATGCACCATTGTTGTCCTTTCCAGTCGCCCTTGCCTCAGCCATCTGAAAAAAAAAAAAACATCCATGAGTAAATTAATTTAGAAAATAAATAAAATATTGTGTAGGGGCTACCAGTCGACCTCAAGAATTTAGAAGCTGCAATATCATTTCTCATTCGCAAACCTCAACTTCTCCTTCAACAGATTTCAAACTTCAATCACTTAGAAAATTTCTGAGCAAGCTCAACACTTTCAGCAACTTCAATCAGTAATTTGAACTTTTGTAAATTCGTACTTCACACTTAGCAAGTGCACACTTCACAAGCTTCAGCAACTTCTTCAATTTCAAATTAGCAAGATCGTACCTTTTGAACTCTCAGCAGTATTCTCTTCAAATGAAAATTTCTCCACTTGCACTGGCAATTCAAGTCGTCCTTCTCAGCTTCAAATCGAATCTCAGCAACTCCAACAACTTACTTCAAGTCGTCCTTCTTAGCTTTAGCAATTTGATCTTCTCAAGCTTAAAAAATTCAAACTTTTCAACACTTGCAGCCTTAGCAACTTTCAGCTTCACACTATACTCAGCTTCAGTCCCAAAACAAAATCAAATTCCTTCAACTGGTGAGGAGAAATGAAAAACTTCTTAGCTCTTAAAGCAAAATCAATTTCTAGAAGAAGCTGAGTATAGTCAGTGAATTAAATTTCCACTACTTCATTTCAATTTCCCTCCTCTGGTATTTCTGACACTTGTCTGAGAATCTCAATCTTCTAGAAGTTCAACTTTGACTGCCATATTTCAAATTCACTTTCAAAAAATTTTAATTTAAATTCATCTTTTAATTTACCAGCCAGAGCTCTGTCACTTGAATTCAATTTTTACTTCTCTTTGGCTTTGGAAAATTCATCTGTGAAGAACTGGATTAAAATCATCTAGGCAACTCATTTCGAATTCATCGTTTGAAGCATCTTCCTTTCAAAAATCATTTTATTCAAATTTGCCTTAGAAGATTTTAAATTTTTATTAAGGAAAATTTTACAGTTTGAGCACTGATTTAATTCTTCACCCAAAAAGCGTTGGCGAAGTGCAGAAGACATAGAAATCCATCCCTCATCGCAGATCATCAGTACCCAGAAGAAAATTTTCTCGAAAACGCGATGAATCTATGGGCAAACAATGAACGGGTTCATTTAATTTTTTTAAATTTTGAACCTTAGAAAAATATTATTTAATCAATTTTAATCCTATTCTGCATCTCTACAAACATCCTGTTGCTCAGACTTGAGAAATTTTTAAATCATCTTGCATTGTCAACATTTTCTGACTTCTCCATTCAAAAATTCACTCGTGCTTCAAGAAGAATTTTATCACCTCCAGGGTCTAGGCATACTTTCTAAGGAGGAAAATACTTTTCCTTAGAGAAATTTTAAATCACTTTGAAAAATTTTCCTTGAAAATGTTATTCAACTTTGTTCACTTTGCCTGTGAAATTTTTTTTATCCATTCATCTTAGAAAATTTTCTTTCAAAACATATCACGCCCAACATGTTTTATTTTTTATTATCCCCCATAGGCTTAATAATGCCTAACATTTTATTCATCACCTCAATATCCAGGTGCACATCACACTTCATGAGGAATATTTAACTTGCCTTTGGAAAAATTTTCAACACTTAGAGCTTTCAACGCCTAGCAACTTTGTTTTCACCATCTTGTATTTTATTTCACCACCCTAGGCTCATAGCATACTTGAAGAAGAAAATTGACCATGCCTAGCATTTTATTCACCCTTGGCAATATTTTCTAACACCTTGGCACTTACCACCTTGGGTGCACCTAACACTTGAAGAAGAATATTGACCACGCCTAGGAATATTTCCTTTCACCTTTTACCTTATTCACCACCCTACATTCACTTTAACTTGGGCGCATATTAACATGTGTGAAGGATGACTCTTCAACTTCCTTATTTCATCTTCACATGCCCTCTTTTGGGTGCATTTAGGCATATGAGGAGGATGAGATTTTGTTGACTTGTTGACTTCTTTGAACTTGGGCGCATTTTGATGGGTGAGGAGGGCAAATTTCTTTGACTCTTTTGACCTTTTGTTGCATGGGCGCATTTGAGAGGGGGAGGAGAATGAAGCCTTTTCCAATGCCATCTTGTGACCCTTCAACTTCCCTTTCTTGTCCTTACATGCCCTCTTTTGGGCGCATTTTGCATAGGGAGAAGGATGAAAGTCGTTGACCTTTTTGACTTACTTGCTTTTTGGGCGCATTTCCACCTATGTGCAGGATGGGCACATTTAGGGGGTGGTGGAGAATAACTTCAACACTTAGATTTTTTTTTTTTTTTATCAACTCTCAAGGTGGGCGCATTTTGCTATAGCTACAGGATGAAAAACATTGACCTCTTTGACTTTTATGCTACATGGGCTCATTTTGGCTAGGCAGGAGGATGAGTTTTGAACTTAGAATTTTCTCCATGCTTCATCAACTTGGGTGCATTTTCAGGTAGCTACAGGATGAAGTCCAATACTTAGCCATTTTTTTCTCGTCTTTGCCAATTTATCCATGCCCTGCCATTTATAGTAAGTCTCCTGATTCTTGCTTCTCTAAAGCTCAGAATGATTTGAAATTTCAAACACTGCACCCTCACGACCTTGTTATCCTCTTGACACTGCTATTTTTAGTTGGCCTGCTATTTTTAGCCCATTTTTGAAGGTGATTTGCTATAAATGTAACTACTTGCTTCTGATACCTCCATAGCTCCGATTGACTTGAAATTCAAATGATGCGCTCCTCGCCATATGACCTGTTTGCTGACATCGATGCATGCTGTTGATTTACTATTTTTAGCCAATTTCTGAAATGACTTACTATAAATAGTAAGTACTCCGTTTGTCTTCAAATTTTACCAGTAGATAGCCTAAAGGATGCCGATCACAGTGGTTTACACCGGTTTTCAAAATTTTTGACTTTTTACCCTTCTTTTCAGGTCTCGAAGTTGGAAACCCTAATTTGTTCTGCATGCATATTAAATGATCTTCGTTTGTCCTTGTTTCTGTTGCATTGCGATCAGCTCGTGATTTTGAAGTGTTGGGAAGCTGCTGTCGGGACACACTTGATAAAAATAGTAAGTTCCTTACTGAGTGACCATCTTCGTTTGCATGTCATATCACTACGAAGCTCTCGAAAAACCCATAAGGAATATGCTGACATGCAAAGAAAACCCTAACATGCAAACCCTAAAAATAGCCTCGGAAGACTGAACTCTAAAAGTTGTTGTCTCACTTTGCATGTTATACTGTTGTGAAGGTCTCGAAAAAACCTAGAAGGAATATCCAGACATGCAAAGAAAAACTCTTCATCTAAGCCCTGAAATCTGCTCCGAAAGCTGAACTGCTAAAAATAGTAAGCTGTCTGTTTCAGCTTAAATTTAACCTGTGAGTAGCCGGATGTGCCTTGAATGCAGTGTGAGTGTTGGAATTTCAAAAATGCTGAAGGATTGCCTATAATTGCAAACTTACTAAAAATAGTAAGTACCTGGAATTTGATGAAATTTTAGTGGAGGCTTGCTGGAAGCACATTGACATCAATGTCAGTTTCAATTTTCAATTTATTCACCTTACTTGACCATAAACTGGCTAGGAAAGTACAAACCCTAATTTTCATATTCGGCCAAATTCACGTTTAAGTTCGAAGGCAGAGAAATCCCTGGAAAGGCAGATAGAAAAGAGATGGAGAGAGAGAGACAAAAACCCAAGCCAAAAGACCAGAATTGAGAAAAAATTAGGGGGTTCCCATTTTGAATGGGGCAATGTGTGAAAAAAGTCACAACAGTACCATGTACTGGATTTAACTTTATTTCCTTCACATTATTCAAAGCATTGGATATAGGTGTGAGCTTGGCATACACCATGTGTCTGAGCTATGCAAACTACACTATAATATTTTCTTTTTGTTCTTGCAGTGGGAAGAATTATTCATGTAGATTTTGAATAGATAATGTTGTACTTCCATTTGCATCATTACTGGGTCATATGCATTGGATTCCTCGTCAATATGAGACTCAATTGAGTCCATCTCATCCTTGATGTTTTTAGTGGAACTAGGCCACTTCTAGAAAAAATGAAACAATGCTTTAACTTCCTAAAAATAGTTCTATATATCCTAAAGCTTTTTTGTAATTTACTATTTGTAGTAGCACACTTTTTTAAAATGTCTGCCAAGATTTTCTCATTCACTTTCCTTTTTGCTTCCTTCTCTAGCTTCTCCTCTAACATAGTAGAATATTCCTTGAAATATTATAGAAGCAACCTCAACTTTTGCACAATTGATAGAGAATTTTCAACACTAGTAGTGGGAAAAAAATTTTGCAACACCTTCACAACCTCATCTATCAATTTAGTACTTTTCTGGTGGGTTTGCAAGATTTCCTTTTTTGCGGAGGCATGTAATGCATCACCAAGCTTCAATTTTTACAAGGGGATATCTTTTCCATATCAACTTTCCCTTCCTGCATTGGGATCTGTAACAATTGAGCTGATACAATAGGTTGAAATTGTAGTTTCATTCCCAATAGGCTCTTAAAGGAGTCTCCAGAGGTTCCGGAAGACTCAGGAATAGTCTTCACATTCTCTTCATACTTCTCATAAGCCTTTTCCTTGTCACCAATGTTATCTTTAGATTTTTCATCATTTTGTTCTTTGTCAACATCATCAAACTCATCTTCATTCTTCTTTGTGTTCAAAGGTGGTGTGTTATTCTTTGCTTGTGCATCCTCCTTTTGCATTTCACTGTCTTTTTTAGCAACATTCTCTTCCACTAGAGGAGTATCATTAGTATTCACATTATTTTGTACATCCCTCCTCAACTACATGCTCATGTTGAGCATCTTTTGGTACATTCACTTTAGGAAAGGAGACATCAACATTCATTTCACTATTTAGAGTCATACCTAACTCCTTTTTCAGATTTAAAACTTTCTCAATAGTCTCATTCCTTAGCCTCTCTATATCATCTTTATCTCTGCTCATAAGTGTGGTGACCCTTTTCTTGTTCCTAAACTCTTTATTGTATGATTGAGCTAATTTAGCTCTATCCTTATCATAAAATGAACAACTAATTTTCTTAATTAATAGCATAAAGTTTCCACATCTTCACTAAATTTTCTTAACTAATTTTCTCTAAGGAAATAGTTCTAAATTTTGCATCTTCAATTATTGCCTCTTTTCTTCTTTCAAGTAATGCAATTTTGAGATCCTCAGGAAATTGGCCTTCAATATCTTTCATTCCAATGTCAAATGTTACTATGTATCTAACTATTGCCCCTTCAATTATTGACTTATCAATATCATCCATAGTGGGATACAAGGCAAGATTTTGTTCCAACATTTCATGCTCAACTATACCATTAAATAATCCATATAATCTTAGAGGACTATGTTTTCTTACCAAAGCGTTCTTCTCCTTCCTCTTCTTCTTGACTTCTGGAGTCTTGTCTCATTTTTTACGCTCAATTTTATTTTCTCTCACATGAATTCTAAATGCAATTTTATTCTTTTGTACCTTTGCATCACTATCAAAGTCCACAATGTCTATTTTTATTTTTTTTGTGTTATTCTCTTCTTGAGTTACAATGCATTTTCTCTTTGTAGTTAGAGGTTCTTCCCCTTCTTCCTCTGCATCAAAACTTATATATCTTTCTCTTGTTGCTTTTTTTTCACTTTCCTCTTCTATGGGAAACTTTTTTGCTTCATCGAAGCACTCTTTTCCTTCACAGGTGCACTTTATTGATTAACCGGAGCACTGGTTGACTCCTTTCCCTTTGTTCCACTAGTAGAGGGTTTAGTCCCAAAGGACTTAGGGGAAATTGGAGAGGGAGTAGTTGTTCTACTAGATCTTCTTGTGCTTGGGGAACCTTCTAGAGAATTGGAAATGTTCTTGTCTCTCTCTGCTAATTCCTTGGGAAGTCCCCACATCTCTACAACCTATGCAATCATCTTCTAAACATTTGTATTGATCTCTTTCTTCTTGTGCTCCATAAGCACTTCCATATACTTTTCCTCATAACTGCCATATCTTCCCTTAGTTGTATCTCTAGGCATGTTAAGCGTATCGTCAACCAAACCAAAAATTATATCTTGAACCACTTCATTTACCATTTTTGGGATCTACACAATTATAGGCTCAACAACCTCCATCATACAACAATCCTTATTAACCATATAGATAATGCCATTTTTATAATTCTCCACCACACTCTTCAGAATCCTTTCTTTGGATTACATCTCCTAGAAATTATTAAGGAATCCCCATAATGCTTTCTACTATGTGTCTGCATCACCTAATCTCATCAGCTGGTCTCTAATTTGGGTAGCCATCAAGATTTTCTTCAACCATACAATGTTCCTAGTTTTGGGAACCTCATTTAGGACATAAAATATTAAAAAAATGATCTATGTCCCAAACCGGAAGGGGTATCGGGAGTCCTTGTTGTTCTATAAATTCTCCAATAGTTATTCCCTTAACAACTCACACAAACCATAATCAACACCTTTCTTTACCATCTCATATGCAGTGTTGATGGCAGGAGTAAAAATAGAGTTCTCTCTGTTTGTAAAGCATATCTTGTACCCTATTATCATCGATCCATATTTCACTATAGGTTCTATAATATCCTTGATATTCATGGCTCTCTTGTCACATTTTTCACATGTTAATTATTACCATTTTATTTTTCATCGATTTGAGTGTTAGAATTGGTTCGGTCAAACATAATTTTGTTACAACCCTGATCACCTCCTTATTTATTATATGTGATATATACAACCAAATAAACATATCATGAATCCTGCTCAATGTGTATCTAATCCACTCATCCACATAGGAAAAGATAGGGAAATTGTTCTAGACATCAAGCTTCTTCTTCGTCAAGCTCTCAAACTCATATTTCAATTCAAATTCCTCTTTGGTAAGCTCATTAACCCATACATCTCCTAGCTTAGAGTGGTTATGCTCTTCCAATCTTACATGTATGTAAATCCTAATATATTTTGCATGCATCACTGTGTATGAAATACTCAAAAATACACCATCTGAGTCCATCATTATTGACTTATCATGTTGCCTATTATATTTAGGTCGACGATGGTCTACAACCTTAAAAACTTGCAGAGTACACATATTGCAACAATTTGAAATTCTTCTAAAACTAGGGAAAAATATAAATCTATAAACACCTTTTGAATTTCTATTGCTATGGTTTTGCTCCCGAATTTATAATCACTTCACTTTGCTCCTGATATACTTTTCTCTCCTTGAATTCTTGTTTAAAAATGACTTAAGACATATGATTGATCACTTATAAATACTTTTGAAATGACCTAAACTACATTGAATGCACAAATTTAAAGTTTGACCAAAAGCTGATAAACCCTAACTGTGATAGCATAGTCAGCTTCAATTACTCCGCAAAATTGTGCAACATAATATTTTCCACTAGTATTTTCACCAATAGGTCAAGCACATCAACCAACACCTTATATCCATGTGTTGAAGGCATCAACATCATATCTTTGGCGGGGACTTAAAGATCATCTGTTCAAACTCCCCTTGAGCCAAAGATCTCAGTTTTTAGAGGAAACATCTGCACCAGAGGTTGGCACAGATTCACTCTTAACATCACTCTCTTGTTTCTTTTTCTAGATCTTTCCCATTTCCTTCTTCATTTCTACTGGATCCACATTCTTTACTGGATCATTCTTCTTCAGTGAACTACAGGGTTTCACATCCTTGCTTTTGCAAAACTTAGCAATGTGTCCTAAGTTATTGCATTTGTAGCATTTGATATTTTGAACAAGCTTACTTCCATTTACTCTAGATCTCCATTGATTAGCCTTATGCCCAAATCCACTACATGTATAACAGTATCAATTGAAATATTCAAACATCAGACCATTGTTAAAGCCATTCATCACTTGATTTTTTCATTCACTAGCTCTATGACCAAATCTTTTGCAAGTAGAACACTGATCGGGAAATGATTGAGTATTCTAATTCATTCTGCTTCTACATTCTATAGCCTTCTATCCAAACTTATTGTAGGAATAACAATAACCATAAAAATATGAGTACCTTTGCACATTTGGTTGTTTGGTTGGTGGTTTTTTGAATTCACTCTTTTGGTTCTAGACCTTTTAGAAGTTTCTCTTCTTGTCATTCTTCTTTTCAACCTTGTTTTGAGTTTGATATGTCTTTGAGCTTTCACCTTTCTCAAACCCTAATCATTCTTTGTATTTAGATCCATTCTAATTTTCAATCATCTCATCAAGCATTGTAGTAATCTTCTTGTATTTTTCTTCTTGCATCTTTTCTTTCTCTAGATCTGATCTCAAGGTCACAACTTCTTGTTCAAGCTTTGAGCATTTTTCAGATTTGTCTTTCAGTTTAGCATTCAGGAACTCTTCAACTCTTTTACTTTCTTTAATATGCAATTTCACATCGAGAACGATCTCATTTTATCTCTTGACCTCCTTGATCCTATATTTATCTTTCCTAAGTTTCTCTCTCAATATATTAATGCATTCATCTGCATCACTAAGATCCTTTTTCAGATCTCTATTCTTCGATTCTGCTTTATCCAAATCATCCAGGCCAAATTTGAGTTCTTCCATGTCAAAAATGTAATCTTCTTCAATAAACCATACCATACAAATTTCTTTTAGAGGGTTTGGATATCTCCTAGCAATCATGTGTTCAACTGCAAGATCTACCTTAGCTATCAAGCCAATTAAAGGAAACAAGAATTGATACTGATTGTTCAAAACCCAAAATACTTAGAGGGAGGGTGAATTAGTATTTATTTAAACCACTTAAATATTTAAACATCTATTTGAAACATAATATTCAATTTGCAGTAAAAAGAAACCATGGAAGAAATCATCAAAGCACATAACACATGAACACCATATTTTTACATGGAGAACCCAAAAAAGGGGAAAAACATAGTGAAAATTAACTCACAATATATTATAACCAGTCATAAAATATTATAGAATGGGTCACTTCCTTTTGGATTCACCATCTAAAGAATAAGAGAATAGAAAAGAGGGGTGGTTCAGTACCAAGATTTGAATTGCTAATAATGTATCTACAGTGTTTAGGAGATACAATTCCACTAGAGCTCAATATATTGAATCAACACAGCTCATACTACACAACTTCAACACTCTACTCTGCTTTACATTTGCATCACATTTGCACTATACTCACATAATTTGCATTGCATTACTTAAATAATACTCACATCTTATATCTAAAACAATGAAAATGAACTTACATTTATACACATTACATCCACAAACACTTGTAACATCAATCAGGTCGGCCTATTTAGATGTACCATGCATAACATAACTTGTCAGTTTAAGGTTCAAATAAACACACTTCAAAGATTAATTCCAAACTTTAAAACATCTAAATAGGTTGGAGATGACCCATCGTAACTCCATAAGACCAATCAACACTTCCTTTAACTCCATAGGAGCCCAAACCTATTAGCTCAACTTTGTTGATGGAGTAACACTAAAATACACCAACTAATCATTCACAAGCTGATATTGATACCTCCAATACATTTTCCACTTGGATCATAGATGCTATTGATACCTTTAAACACTTCCTCAAGATCACATAACAAAATATTATTCCACAGTGGAATGAAAACCATTCCAAACAAGTACTCTACACTTTCAACACTGTTGGGTGAAAATTATGTAATCAACTTTCGACAGATTACACAACTTGGACTTCAGCCACAACTATGTGAGATGTGAATCTCTCCTCTCGGAAAGGGGAGGCGCCCTTCTTACTGCTAAGAGAAACAATAGTAAATCACAAAAGTAATTACACAATGTACACGAAAGTCACGGAGTGGGGGGGGTGTGTTACATTCATCCTTCTCTCTTTTTTCAGAGAAGATGTTTACAATGTTTCACGTGTTGGAAGTTCCGAATTCTTGATAACTAAAAACTAACAACCAGCAGTAATGCCAATATCTCTATCTCGTCAAAGCGAAGCGTAGAGATACCAGAAGTAATCAACAACAAACAAAAGAAAATAAAATGGGAAAGCTCACGAAGGCACAAAGTCGTTCCGTAGCTTTATCAATGTCGGATCTGCATAAACGTACCGTTTGCTACGTTAGAAGCACAAAGTCTTCTTAGACGCAACAATTCTTCGAACAGCATGAACGATTACAAGCACAAAGTCTTGTAGATCATCCAACCAAAATGTCAACGAGCACGAACGATTACAAGCACAAAGTCTTGTAGATCTTTCGACAAAGTATCCAAGAGAATGAATAATTATAAGCACAAAGTCTTATAGATTATCCAACAAGAACATGCATGAGCATGAATGATTATAAGCGCAAAGTCTTATAGATCATTCAACCAATGATAAAAGAAATACAATGCAATCTAAATAACGAATGTAACACAAAGTTTACATCAACTACTTAGAGTCTTTCAGATTCCTCGAACTAATCACTACCAAATCAGATCAACTACAAAAGTATCGAATCCAACGCAAAGTTTGGCTTGCAATCCTTTTCTTTATTGATCGAATCTCATTCACAAAGCATGAACGCAAAGTTTCACAAATTTTCTTACAAAAGGGCAGCACTTCGTTGCAAAAGGCTAAAAGATAATTTACAATGAAAATCCCTCACATTATATAGAAAGAGGGATGAGAAAGAAGAAAGAGATGAGCAAAGGATAAGGAAAGTAAGATCTTTGGACTTGGTGAAACATTCAAAATGTCGAGAAATATTTACAAGATGTATAGGTGGAGAACGATTTTAGGAGTCTTCATACTTCTTCCTGGTCTCCTGCATGAACTTTTATTTGGAAGAACCAAGATCAAAGGACATCACCTTCGGGATCACTTGACGAGATCTGGAGAGAAACTGCAAGGATGGTGAATCAACATGCGTTAGCAGAAAAAGCAGCATTGGGAAGCGTGAAACAAGCAACTAGGCACGAAAAACGATGTAGGAGCGAAGAAATGGGGTTCGGAATGGAAACAGAGCAAGTTTGAAGAGACTAAGATAAAAACTGCCAAAAATGCAAAGGTGCTAAAATTCAGCACCATTGCACAAAAAATGACTAAGTCTGGAAGAAAAGTGCAAAGGTGCTAAAATTCAGCTCCATTGCACAGAAATGACTAAGTCTGGAAAAAGATTGTGAAAAGTGTAAGGGCGCCAAAATTCAGCGCCCTTACATTTTTGGAGATTTCAGTCTTTGATGCAGGGGCGCTAAATTTTAGCGCCCTTGCACTTTTCAGAGTTAGAATTTATTCTGGCATTTTCAACATGTCATGGCGCTAAATTTTAGCGCTTCAGCATCTTGAGCACATTTTGGAAAACGGATGTAATGGTGAATGAAAACGGCGCTCGGGGTTTGCAAAGTGTTTGTATGCATAGAGTTGCAATCGAAATTGGAGAATAAAGAGAAAGCAAGGGTAACAACTTACAAAGATGAAACGCGAAAAACGCTGGAGAGGGATGTCGAAAAACTAAAAAAACGTATTTGCAGTTTGAAGAAAACTCGCCCAGCATGAAGAGAGGAAGAACAAAAATTATAACAATGAAAATGGAAAATTAAAACACCTTTAAGAAAAAGAGAAAATTGAAAACCTAACTCAAGTCGAGCAATGAATTTAGGCACGAAAAGTGGCACGATTGACGAAAAATGCAAAAATCAAGAAGAAACGTGCCAGGGCCAGAAAAAGTTTAAGTGTCAGGAAAAAGTGTAATGGCGCTAAAATTTAGAGCTATTACATTTTGGAAAAGTCACTTCATGCAGGGGCGCTAAATTTTAGCACCCTTGCATTTTCCAGACTTAGCCAATTTTTGGCTTCAGGGCAGGAGCGCACTTTTTCAGTGCCACTGCATTTTTCACAATTCGCTAAGTAGGAACAGTGAGACTTCGCGAAGGAGCTCGTTTCGAAGGTCTTCGCGAGGCGAACATGGGGGAATGCTCGAATTGACTATTCGAGACTTAGGAACACATTTCGAGGTGGCTTGAAAATCACTTCGTTATGCGTGCTTGAACTTCACGAATCCTAGGAAACAGACAAGTTTCGTAGGGGGTTATCTGTGGAATGAGCGCTGCTAGATTCCGTGATAACAAACACTATCACTGGTAGACCCGATACTGTGTCATCATTATCTTTGATACCAGAGGACATAAAGACATGAAACTTTAGATTTATATTCCACTGATACTCTATGCACTAAAAATCTGTATTCAAAGACATAACACATGAACACCATATTTTTTCATGGAAAACCCACAAATGGAAAAACCACGTTGAGGATTAGATCACAATGTATTATAACCGGTCATAACATATTATAAAATAACTCACTGCCTTTTGGACTCACTGTCAAGATAATAAGAGAAAATAGAAATGAGGGGTGGCTCACTACCAAGATTTGAACTATTAATAATGCATCTATAATATGTAGTCCTAAGATATAGTTCCATTGGAGCTCACTATACTGAATCAATACACTTCATGCTACACAACTTCAACACTCTTCTCTTCTTTACATTCATATCACATTTTCACTATACTTGTATACTTCATATTGAATTACTTAGATACTAGTCACATTTCATATCTACAACATAAAAAATGAGCTTACATTTATACACATTACATACAAAAACACTTGCAACATCAATTAGGTCAGCCTAATTAGATGTACCATGCATAACATAACTTTTCAATTTAAGATTCAAGTAAAATAACTTCAAGCTTTAATTCAAAACTTGTAACACATCCACATAGGTTAAAGAGGACCATCGCAACTCCATAAGGCTAATCAACACTTCTTTAACTCCGAAGGACCCCAAACTTATTAGGTTATCTCCACTGATGGAATAACACTAAATAAACCAACTAATCATTCATAAGCTAACACTCGGACCTCCAATACACTTTCCACTTGGATCATAGATGCTACTAACACTTGTAAAAAATTCCTCAAGAATGCATAATAGAATATTATTCTGCAGTGGAATGTAGACCATTCCAAACAGGTACTCTACATTGACAACACTATCACTGGTAGACCCAATACTTTGTCATCATTATCTTTGATACAAGAGTACAAAAAGATATGAAACTTTGGATTTACATTCCTCTGACATACACCAATTTTTCCTTAGAACCATAGAGTAATATTCTTCTAGGTTGAGTAATACAGGTCTAAAAAGTGATACTTTGTGCACTAAAAACCTGTATTCAGGGACTTATCTGAATATTCAACAAAACTATTTTGTATTGGAGTAAAACTATTGCATCTATGTGTTGGCAAGAGACATTGCACATGTCATCTGGCGTTGTCATTGATGGCAACCCTAGTCTATGATTGGATCCGCACGTCAGCATTTTCTCATACTGGAAGTCAGATTGAAGCTAATCGATTAACTATCAAGCTAGAATAGAGCATCTAAAAAAATTGTGTTCATCGATTCATATGAAAATTTTTTGTTATCATTTTGAGTTGTGGATCTCATGGAAGGTCATTTGATGAATGGTCTATGTTATCCTTGAATCATAGAGCCTCATATCAATTTGTGTGCAAGTTAGAAGATCCGGTTGATTAATTTTTTGTTTAACAATGCAAGAAGGTTGACTAGGTGAATGTAGCATGTTGCGAATATTCGAGGAATAATTGTTTAAGTGTTTTTATGTTTGAGGATATTGGTTTGGGTCCTCACTACGTTATGGATGACTTTGGTTGGTGCACATTGAAAATTATTTGTGGATTGAGCTGACAGTTTCTAAATAGTTTATGTTTTGTTGATGCCGACATGTGGTTGATTAAATCTTTAGTTGCGGATATATATAAGCGATCATTTATATCACTTTAATGTATGTACAAAGTGTGTTGATGTGTGTTGTGAAAGTTAGAAGGATTATAGAGTGATTATGCATAGTTTTACTTGTGCATAAAAGGATTTGTAATGTGAATTAAAGCAGATAGAGCAGAAGAGAAGAATTAGGCAAAAGGTCAAGAAAGCGATTAATGTGTTGAACCGGAACTGTAATTAGGCATAATTAGTAGATGCTATTTTCCCAGTTCAAATATTCTTGATGTAATCCAAATATTTTTGTAAGATAGTGAGTCTTCTTTTGTATTTGAGTAGTGAGCTCTAGGCAGTGTGCCTGAATGCATGTGCATTCCTTTTGTAAACACTTATTGGAGTACTTAGATAATATTGTGGATTGACCTCCACTGTGGTTTTTCTCCTAACAGGGTTTCCACATAAAAAAATCCTTGTGTTATGGTGTTGCGGTTGCTTGTTATATGTTCATGCATCTTTCTTTTGGTTGAATGTTATAAGTGCTTTAAAGATCAGATTAATAAAGTTAAAAATTGTAGAACACTAATTCACCCCCCTCTTAGTGTTCCTTGATTCCAACAATTGGTATTAGAGCCCAGTTCCTCGGAAGGAGTTTAAAAGCTTGGGGAAGATCTGGGAAAGTAATTCAATGGATTCAAGCAGTCTTCAACAAAAAAAATTGGTGGCCCTAGATGATCTTGATTAGTCCAAATCTGAAGTCTGGGAATTGCAGGAAAGCCTCATGAATGCTAAGAAATTCATTCAATCATTGAGTCAAGGGAAAAGAGAAAGGAACTCTGCGATCAGCTTAAACAAAAAGAAAGTAAGAGCATGGAAGGTGAACACCTGAGTCAAGCCTTGAAGGAAAAGATAGAGGAATGTGAAAAGATTACAAGAGATATTGTTGTCCCTAAGCATGAGATGGAATCTATTGTGATGAGGATGAAAAAGGAGATTGAAGACTGAAAGAAGAATGAAGAGAAGCTTACTCAGTCCTTGAAAGAAAAATCTAAAGAATGCAACTGAATTAATGATGGATTCAATCAGTTGGAGATTGAATTGGAACAATGCAAAAATAATGAAGAAGAGCTTGAAAAGCAGATTGTTGATCTCAAAGATGAACTTGCTACTACAAATGAATTCAAGGAGAAGTTCAAGATTAGCTCATCCAAGCTTGATGAACTAATTAAAATTCAGAGGTTGGAAGTGACAAGTGAGGTCTTGAATATGAGAAAGGAGAAAGTTCTGGATCTAGGAGATATAGGCAAGGAAATCAAATGAACAAAGCTGGAAGGTATCTGGTAAGACAACCTAATGCTCAAAGATTCAATGGTTAATGTTTTGTTTGCAATAAATTTTTTCATATGGCTACTCAATGTAGAAGTAGAATGAGTCCAAGTGGTCCATCATTCTTTGATCAGTGTTTCAATTGCAATAAGTATGGTCATAAGTCAAATGAATGCAGAAATATGTCAAACAACCTTTTCAATAGAGATGTCAGATGTTATACATGCAATAGATTTGGTCATATTGCTAACCAATGCAGATCAAGAGAAAGTCAATGGAACAACTAGTTTGGACAAAGAAATGTGGTGTGTTACAATTGCAACAAATCAGATCACATTGCTAGATTCTATAGAACAAAAAAGGGTCCGGTCAATCAAGGGAAAAACATGCAGAAGGATGAAAAGGGAAAAGGAAAATTTACTACAAAAGAGATTAGGAAGAAAATGAAGAAGACATGGGTGAGGAAGAGTCCTTCTATTGCAGGAAATGATTCCACACCAGAATCTAGTTCTGGTAATTCCTCCAGGAATTAGTTTAAGGCCTCTGACCTAGGGGGAGTTCTCAAGAAAATATTTTAACCCCCTTGTCGATAGTTGGTACCAAAATGTGGCAAATTGCATTGATTGCAATAGTGATGTGTAGATGTTTTGGAATGTCTTGTGGAGAGAATTTATGAAAATTTGAAGGTCTGTAGAAGAATTTTCCTTCGCATTCAGTGAAAGCAGGGTATCCGGAAGACCTAGGGAAAAAACATTTATTGCGATAAAAAAGTTAGGTGCATGAATGATAAAAATTCATTTCTATCCCTCATTTGTCACATTGCATCTTGAGAAGAAGAAGGTTGGAGAGATCTACAGCGAAATTTGGCGAAGATACAAGTCTGAAAGCGATTCAGCGATCAAACCCTAATCCGACAAAAGGTATTTATCTTAAAACTTGTGAACTTGAAAATTCTGGAAATGGTTGCCCCATTGTTAGTTGATATTAAGGATAGGCCCCATCCAAAATTCAAATGGCACCCCTTCAAATCCATCAAGACAAAACCTTTAGGTGCATTTTCTTCTATTTTGTATGGCATTTTGCATATCAAAGATATTAGGGCATACATTCATGCAAATGTCAAAGAATTAGGAAGCTCCTAGTTGTTGAATTTGTACACCAATCATTTTGTGAGAGAGGATTTCTGTGTAAACCCGAATTTAAGACTTTGGAGGAGAAGAAATTCACGTAGATTGTGAAATTTCCCATGTTCAAAGAAAATGAATGGGTTCGGTACATATTGAGTCGAGTGCATGCCAAGTTTATGTGGTTAAGTTAGCCTTTTAAGATCACAAAGGAAGCTATAAGGGTTGTTACTGGTCTAAATTCATTTGGTGGGTTGCCCACATTGAAAGCTATGAAGAATCAAATAGTTACAGATGCAACCGGTTCAGTGTTTGACAAGAGAGCGATGACAATTGATGACATTATTCAAGTAGATGTTATATTTTCCTCTATGGTTATTGGGTACAATATCTATCACTCTAGCTAGGACAACTCTGTATCCGGTACAACAATCTATGCAGCATATCAGATGGTCAAGGAAAATGCAGATTATGACCTATGTGAGTTACTCCAAAGCCAGTTAATTGAGAATCTTGGCAAAATCAAGAAGGATAATAAGAATTCCTTTAAGTATGGTAATCTATTGTTGTGTTTATTCTTCTATTTCATTAATGAAGTTCTAGGAGTTGGAAAAGTGCATTGGCAAGGTGATAATCCTATAGCTGTTCAAATTAGAGACATCTTGTATGGAATTGGTGATACTAAAGCTAGAAAAACTGCTATTTGGGGCTATTTCAAGAATTTTTAGAATGAAATGCATGCTAAGGAAAGGATTCCTACTTCTATTGTGGATAAGTATAAGGATACAATTTTCTTCATTGTTGATATTGCTCGATGTTTGATGGAAGTGGCAGATCCTAGAATAGTGTGGATAATACCTATGGGTTATGAGGTTGAGGAACACCTTTTGGAGCTATATGATCAACACTTGTTGAGTAAACCTTGGGATCCGACAGGAGAGAGGTTTGGCACCTTTGAGGAAAAGAATATGGAAGTGCATGATGAATTGAAGAAGCCTATGATAATCTAGAGAGTGAGATAGGAAGTGGAAGCTTTTGTAGAAAGCATGGGTATATTAGTTGAAGCTGTAAGGGAAGCTAGGAGGAAAAGAGAACAAGCTGAAGTAGGAAAGCCAGCTAGAACTGAGTATGCTAGTTCGACAACATCCTCTGCTAGATCTAGATCCACAAGGAGCTCTGATCTCTCATCCAACCCTACAAAGAAGTCAAGTACTGTGAAAGATCAAGTCAAAACATCTAGTAGAGAAGGAAACAGGAAGAAGGACAAGAGCACAAGAGTCTATGCTATTTTTTCTGAAGATGAAGAAACTGAATCTGATGAGGAGGTAAGAGAAATTAAGCATAAGGGCTCAAAGGAAAAAAAAATAACTAAGGACAAGCCCTCCAGTGAAGAGAAAGCAAAGAAAAATATGAAAATTGACAAATCAGGTATGTCTATAGAAGAAGTTGAAAAATCCCTCATTAAGGATGGCAATATTAGGAATCTTAGTGAATGGTATGCCACCTTTGATAGTGTCGGTCAAAGAATTCTTGAGGAAGCCACAATAAAGTACTTGAATAATTTCAATATGACTCGTTGAAATAATGTCTGAGTTACCCAAAGGTCTGTATGAAGTCTTAGAGATGAGAAGAGTGAATGCAAGAATTGAAGAAGAGCAAACAAGAGAACAAATACTTGTTGATTTTTGTTTGGTGATGTCTATAAAAGAGATGAAGAATATTCTCAATGAAGATAAAAGGGATTTTAAGAGAAAAATAAGGGTGAACAAGCTAATGATTGGGCTAATTGAAGAAGTTGCAAAGGATACTGAGAAAATCCTTAAGGAAATTCTGTTAAAGAATAGATACAATGTTATTTCTGAAGAAGCCCATGTTGAAGATATTCCATTTGGCCTGGTAACAAAAGAAGGAAAAGAAGATACATTTGCGGATACTTTGAATCCTCTAGATATACATGATTATGAAATTCCTATGGAGACTAAAGCTCCTAAAGAATTGTCAAGTGAAGAAGTAGAGATTCCTGAAGCCAAGGAAGAATCAATGATTGAAGAGAAGAAGGCTAAAGAAAAGGAGGTTCATGTGGAAGCAAGAGACACTACAAAGGAAGTGAAGGAGTTTTTGGAAGAGCAACAAGAAGAGTTTCATCCTAAATAGATTAAAGGTCCTATCAACTTGGCTACTTTATCTCCCATTGAGAAACTAAAAGTTGCATCATTTGCTCAAGCCAAGGCAAGGAAGAGATTCTGAAATCTCATATTGAAGATAGTGAGTTGTTAAATCTTGCATCTAGTATTTTGGAGAAGATTATACCTTCATATGTCAAGCATTCATTCGATTCTCCATTTGGTCAGCTGAAGAAAGTTGTCAATTCTATAAGTACTCACTTTGAGTCACTTGAGAAGTCAGCTATGGATAAGGTTCAAAAGGAGTTTGATGCTAATAGGTTCAGTAGATTGAAGGGAATGATTGCTAATTATAAATCTTTGTTAGCTACTTGTGTAAAGAATATTCAAAGTGCTTTGTCTGAAGGTGGAAGCATTTATAAGTCATGTTTATCTTTCTCTAAGTTCACTGAGGACACTGAAAAGAAAATGAAAGAGTATGAGAAACAGTTAGCAGATATCTCTCAAGCATTTGATCCTGTAACCATTTCTGTTGGAAAGCAAGAAGGTCAAGTCATATCTCTTCTTGACAAGATCAAAATTATGAAGAATGAAGAAGGAAATTTTTTTGAAAGAGTATGTGAGCTTAGAGGACTAATTGGTCCTAAGATGGAGACAATGCTTAGTGCATTGAAAGAAGCGCAAAATGCTATGGTGTTCAGTGATCCAGCGAACCTTGAATCATTAGAGAAGCAATCTTATTTGTTCTATGGTCACATGACTATCTTGGAGAGTATCAAAAAGAGTTGGGACACTAGTTTGAGCTTGCTGAAGACCAATTTTGCAAACATATTCAAGTTTATGTAAGTTGTAGAAGCAAGTTTGTACATATGCAGTTTGTTCATAGCAATTTTGTTTTATTTTTGCTATGCAGATTCTTTCCTTTGCCATTGATGTCAAAGGGGGAGAGTGGGACAGTGAAAAATGATTTAATCATCTCAGGGGGGTTGTGTTTTTGAAGCTTTGAAGGTTTGTAGTGTAATTCATGTTGGTACTGATTCAACATTTAGTCATTTTTCACTAAGTGTTGCCATCAATGCCAAAGGGGGAGATTGTTGGCAAGAGACACTGCACATGTCATCTAGTGTTGTCATTGATGGCAACCCTAGTCTGTGATTCAGTCCGCACGTCAGTATTTTCTCATACCAGAAGTCAGATTGAAGCTAAGAGACTAACTGTCAAGCTAGAACAGAGCATCCAACATAATTTTGTTCATCAATTCATATTAAAATTTTATGTTATCATTTTGAGTTATGGATCTCAGGGAAGGTTGTTCAATGTATGGTCTATGTTATCCTTGAATGATAGAGCCTCGTATCGATTTGTGTGCAAGTTAGAAGATCCGGTTGATTGATTTTCAGTTTATCAATGCGAGAAGGCTGACTAAGTGAATGTAGCGTGTTGCAAATATTCGAGGAGTAATTGTTTAAGTTTTTTTGTGTTTGAGGATACTCGTTTGAGTCCTCACTATGTTGTGGCCAAATTTTATTGGTGCGCATTGAAAATTATTTGTGGATTGAGCCGATAGTTTGTAAATATTTTATGTTTTGTTGAAGCTGACATGTGGTTGATTAAATCTTTAGTTGTAGATATATATAAGTGATCATTTATATCATTTTAATGTATGTACGAAGTGTGATGATGTGTGTTGTGAAATTCAAAAGGATTGTAGTACGATTATGCATAGTTTTACTATTACATAAAAGGATTTGTAATGTGAATTAAAGTAGACAGAGCAAAAGAGTAGAATCAGATAAAAGGTCAAGAAAATGATTAATGTGCTTAATCAGAACTGTAAAAAGGCATTAGTAGATGCTATTTTCTCAAATCAAATATTTTGGATGTAATCCAAATATTTTTGTAAGACGAGTCTTCTTTTGTATTTGAGCAGTGAGCTCTAGGCAATGTACCTAAATGCATGTGCATTGCTTTTGTAAACACTTATTTGAGTACTCAGATAATATTGTGGATTGACCTCCACCGTGGTTTTTCCCCTAACAGGGTTTCGAGATAAAAAAATCCTTGTGTTATTTTGTTGCGGTTGCTTGTTTTATGTTCATGCATCTTTTTTTTTGTTGAATGTTATAAGTTCTTTAAAGATTAGATTAATAAAGTTAAAATTTGTAGAACATTGATTCACCCCCCCTCTCAATGTTCCTTGATTCCAGTACTATATAATATATTTCCATCACCTCAATCACTTATGCTTCACCAACCAACTATACATCAATATTCACATCAAACCACAATGTTGACATCAATGAAAAAACTATATGTGACCATGCTCATAGTGATGTTTCCAAAAAAAATGCCAATGACAGTCTCCCCATTTTTCATTGATGGCAACATGCACCAAACTCTTTTCTGAATCTTCTCCCCCTTTGACATCAAGGGAAAAGGGGGAACACATTTTTTTTATTCTTTTCTTCCCTTTGACATCATTCACATATACTTTCTTTTATTTTTCCTTCTTCCCCTTTCATAAATACATATAGCATGAAAGTAACAAACTTCATCAAAATTCTAAGCAACTTCTTGTAATAGTGCTATCCATCCAAACTGATCAAAATTTGTAGTGGTATATTATCAACTATCTTCCGCATTTATACAATCAAGTCTAAAAATGCATAAAAGGAAATAAATATACAATATCAGTCAGAAGAAGTGTTTGGAACTTGCAATTTCACAAGGTGTGCCTCCCAACCCTTTTTTACTTATTCCCATTCTTTCTTGGCTTAACCAAGCATGTGGTTCTATGTCTCAAACTCCATGAGAATTTCTTCACCTTCATTTTTGGTACTATGTATCAAATTTAACTTTATTTCCTTCTCCACATTATTTAGAGCATTTGATATAAGTGTGAGCTTGGCATACACTGTGTTTGAGCTATCCAAACTACACTATGATCTTTTCTTTTTTCTCTTGCAGTGGGAAGAATTATTTATGTAGATTTTGAATAGCTAATCTAGCACTTCCATCTACATCATTTGTTGAGTCATATGCACCAGATGCCTTTTCAATCTAAGAATCAATAGATTCCATCTCATCCTTGATGTTTCTAGTGGAATTAGGCCACTTCAAGAAAAATTGAAACAACATTTTAACTTCCTCAAAATAGTTCTATGTATCCTTAAGCTTTTTTTACAATTTACTATTTGTAGTAGCACACTTGTTTGAAATATCTGCCAACATTTTCTCATTCACTTTCCTATTTGCTTCCTTCTCTAGCTTCTCCTCTAACCTAGTAGAATATTCCTTCAAAGATTATAGAAGCAACCTCAATTGTTGCATACTGGATAGGGAATTATCAATATTAGCACCGAGAAAAATTTCTTGCAGCAACTTCACAACCTCATCTATCAATTTAGTACTTTTCTGGTGGCTTTGCAAGATTTCCTTTCTGGCAGATGCATGTAATGCATCACCAAGCTTCAATTTTTGCAAGGGGATATCTTGTCCATATCAAATTCCCTTCCTACATTGGTATCTATAACAATTGAGCTGATACAATAGATATAAATTTTAGTTTCATTCCCAATAGGCTCTTCGAGGAGTCTCTGGAGGTTCTGGAAGACTCACCAATAGTCTTTACATTATGTTCATACTTTTTCTCACAAGCCTTTTCCTTGTCACCAATGTTATCTTTAGATTTTTTATCATTTTGGTCTTTGTCAACATCATCAGACTCATCTTCATTCTTCTTTCTGTCCAAAGGTGGTGTGTTATTCTTTGCTTGTGCATCCTTCTTTTGCATTTCACTATCTCTTTTAGCAAAAATTTCTTCCACCAGAAGAGTATCATTAGTATTCACATCTTTTTGTACATCCTCCTCAACTACATACTCATGTCGAGCATTTTTGGTACATTCACTTTAGAAAAAGAGACATCAACATTCATTTCACTATTTGGAGTCATACCTAACTCCTTTTCTAGATTTTCAACCTTCTTAATAGTCTCATTCCTTAGCCTCTCTATATCATCCTTATCTCTGCTCATAAGTGTGGTGACCCATTGCTTGTTCCTGAACACTTTATTGTATAACTGAGCTAATTTAGCTTTGTCCTTATCATAAAATGAATAAATAATTTTCTTAATTAATAGCATAAAGTTTCCGCATCTTCGCTAAATTTTCTTAACTAATTTTCTCTAAAGAAATAGTTTTGAATTTTGCATCTTCAATTATTGCCTCTTTTCTTCTTGCAAGTAATGCAATTTTGAGATCCTCATAAAATTGGCCTTCAATATCTTTCATTCCAACATCAAATGTTACTATGTATCTAACTATTTCCTCTTTAATTATTGATTTATTAGTATCATCCACAATTGGATACAAGGCAAGAGTTTGTTCCAACATTTCATGCTCAACTATACCATTAAACAATACATCTAATCTTAGAGGACTATATTTTCTTACCGAAGGGTTCTTCTCCTTCCTCTTCTTCTTGACTTCTGGAGTCTTGTCTCCTTTTTTACACTTAATTTTATTTTCTCTCACATGAATTCTAAATGTCTTTTTATTCTTTTCTACCTTTGCATCACTATCAGAGTCCACAATGTCTATTTTGGATTTCTTTGTGCTAGTCTCTTATTGAGTTACACTAGATTTTATCTTCGTAGTTAGAGGCTCTTCTTCCTCTTCTTCCTCTGCATCAAAACTTACATATCTTTCTCTTGTTGGCTTTTTTTTTCACTTTCCTCTTCTATGGTGCACTTTTTCGCTTCATCGAAACACTCTTTTCCTTCACAGGCGCACTCTGTTCATTAACCAAAGCACCAGTTGACTCCTTTCCCTTCGTTCCACTTGCAAAATGTTTAGTCCTAGAGGACTTGGGGGCAATTGGATAGGGGGTAGCTATTCTACTAGATATTCTTGTGCTTGGGGCACATTCGAGAGAATTAGAAATATTCTTGGCTCTCTCTGCAAATTCCTTGGGAAGTCCCATCATCTCTACAACCTGTGCAGTCATCTTCTAAACATTTCTGTTGATCTCGTTCTTCTTGTGCTCCATATGCACTTCCATATACTTTTCCTCATAAGTGCCATATCTTCCCTTAGTTGTACCTCTAGGAATGCTAAGCATATCGTCAACCGGACCAACAATTATATCCTTAGACACTTCATATCCCATTTTTGGGATGTACACAATTCTAGGCTCAAAAACCTCCATCATACAATAGTCTTTGTTAATCATATAGATAATGCCATTTTTATACTTCTCCACCACACTCTTCAAAATCTTTTCTTTGGATTACATCTTCTCTTAGAAATTTTTAAGGAATCCCCATAATGCTTTCTACTATGTTTTTGCATAACCTAATCTCATTAGGTGGTCTATGATTTGAGTAGCCACTAAGATTTTATTTAGCCATACAATGTTCCTAGTTTTGGGAACCACATTTAGGAAATAAAATATCAAAAAAATGATATATGTCCTATTGATGTGATTTTTAAGACCGCACCAATCAGCAGAACAAAATAGTTTGAAGGCTAATCCATTCTCTCTTGATCAAAGTATTTTGTGCACTAATATTGTGAGAAAGTTCGCACGTTCAACTCCAAGGTTCCAAAATACTTAGAATACCCTCAGTTGGTTTGATGTGAATTGTTGTTTTCATGAGGGGACTTACACAATTGTTCAGGATTCTTGTAGTTAATAGTAGATGGATGATTTGAAGGGGATTTTGCACGTATGATTTGGCAATAAGTACATTTTCCTCAAGCTAACTAAAACTATGCAGAAAGTAAATGAGTATAAGGGAGAGGTAGTTCTAAATTCTATCCTAAATGCAAGATATGTGGAGCTCGATTTCAGCAAACTTCGACTGAATTTCACCTAGCCTCCCATCGGACAGCTTCAGCAAAATTGGTGCAATCTTCAAAGGGATAGCAAAAGATATTCAGATTACAAATTAGCATACATATACCATCAGGACAACGCATATAGGTATACAAATCACAATCAAAGTTAAACTCAAGATAATTTCCAGTGGACCATGCAAGGCGAACTTGTCATCAACAAGCTGCTAGTGGTATGGAATGAAATGAAGCTACTTCAATAAAACACCACACATCAAAGTAAACTACTTGCATGAAATGAAAATTATGCTACTTTATGCTACTTGGATCCGAAAGGATGAAGAGACCTTGCTAGCTATCCATGACAAAGATGAATTCCACCATCAATGAAAAGATCTATTGTCATGAAAATTTTACACAACAATCTGTACAAAAGTTTTCAAAGGGAAAACTTTCCTTCTTCTCCACACTATGCTAAGCTATCAAACAAAATGCCTACTCTACTCTACTCTCTGGTCTCCAATCTCTAGTTCTGATTCTAATTCTAATTTTCTAATAAATTACAAATGAGGGGGACTCCCCCTTTTATAGATAGCCTGGTCCAAATGACGGCTAAGGTTACAATCAAAAGAGTGGCTAAGATTAAGCCACCTCAACCCTAACCTTAAAAACTTCCAGAATGGGGAGTGGTGCAATAAATGAGCAAAGATTTCCACTCACTCCCAAAATAGTAAAGGCAATTAATGCCCACAATCAGTCTTCTAGAAGATCATCATCCAGTAGTGCATTCCCATTCTCCTTCTCTCTGGCTGCAAACTCAATGACCTGCCAAGTACAGCCTCAATCTCCTGAACTGAAATGGGTGGAATGCAATCAAGCTAGAACTCCAACACTGTAATTGACTGTTCATGCCTTGCACAAGATTTTCTCCAAGCGACCAAGGAATCCTGCGTGCTCTGGATCAAGGTGGAGAAAGTGCTCAAAATCATCTTGTACGAAGGTCTTCACCTCTGAAAAGAAAGGCACCAGCCTACCCCTCAAATTATCAACATTCACCTCATCTGGATTCAATTGCCTAGCAAATATGGCCTCAAAAATATTCTGAACTCCATCAATGATATTGGGCATAGCCTTCCGTACTCTAGTTGAATCCGCCTGTGCTGAGTCAAATAAACCACGTCCTGTGATTGCTGAAGAATACCATCTAGAAAAATCATACCTGTCATTCTCCTAAATGACCCCTCCATCAATCAACAACTGCAAAGGAACATGTCTCAATGCCTCAAGATGTTGAATTAATTTGCTCTGATAAATGGAAGCATCTCCCCAGGCCCAATCAACTGCCTCCATCTGTGCCAAGATACTGGAAGCTTGATGAAAAGCAAGAGCAAGGTCTTCCATGAACTTTTTTGTCTCAACACAAACTCCCGTGACCCACTTGTCTGCCTCCTGTGCCATCTTCCCTAACTCCAACAAACCACTAATCGACTCTCTAGGTATCTTAGCTAGAAGCTCTATCACTGGAATCTCTTGCCCACGAGGACGAGGCAATTGCTACACATATCCTATCAAAGCCTTATGCTCTCTTTTCAACTTTTTATACTTTCCTTCCTTCTTGAATAATCTATCCTTGAGGGCGTGATAGGAGTTATCACATTCTTCTACAATTTGTGCACCTATGGGGCATCCTAACTCCAAAGTTGTGACCACATAGTTTTCGGGCACTACTTCATCTCGATCACAATCAACCTATGGTACAGCCATGTGAAGGGTGCGGAACCATCCTCATTAGTTGATATCTTTGAAAACTTTCGTTCTCTCTTCTTCTGCGGGGGTGCACCTATCCTGTTCAGAAACTCTTCCATTTCAAATGTTGGATCAATCTCTTCGCTAGGGCTTCTCCTCATCCTATCTCTGAGCCAATCAGGTACTGTATACTGTATATCAAATGGATGTTGTTCTTGTGCCTCTACTTCATGAATTTGTTCAACTTCTACATCATTCTGGTGAGGCTCATCGTCCTCAAGTGGCTAAGTATCTCCTTAAACTATATCATCACCATCTTCCAAAGCCATCTCTAAATCTTGCTGAAATTGAGGGTCAATAGTAGTCCCCTCATCATCTTGTTGATCATCTCTAGCAGGTGCGTTGATGCTCTGGCCAACTAACTCTGTCCGTGGTGGCTGATTATTTTCCTATACCACTTTCACATGATTCAATGCATTCCTTTGATCAACAAATAAAGAAACCTCCTGTATGCTTGGAGAATGTGTCTCTTATGGCGTGGGTGATTCAACTGCAACTCTTGGAGGTTCTGGCTAAACAGGCTCCTACCGAACTGGCTCTTTCCTTTGAGATTCCAGACCTCGTGTGATTTGTTTCTTCCTGCTGGTGGTAGGTGTCCTATGATCTCCCATCAAATTGTAAGTCAAAGCAATCGACCTACTCTTCAACCTGCTCACCCGCCTATCAACCCATGCTCTGGTGAATGTCAAGACTGGAATGGAAAGTGTGTCCAAGTCAGTAACCTCTAGTTCTGACCAATCTGGGAGTGGAAGTGGAGTATCTCTCACTGCACCATAATCTGGATGGACAACGTCCATGTCCTCATTTACCTGGTCTAGAACCAGAACAACTTCACACTCCCTGATCATGTTAATTGGCAACTGAGAGAACATTCTTTTCCTGACTTCAACCTCATCTGATGCATCAGCCCAATAATCCTCAATATTTGCCTTATGTTTAAATTCCTGTGACAGTACCCATTTGATGTTATGCGGATCATAGTGCTGTCGGCTAGTGTGATATGAAAAGTGATAAAACTGAAGCTCACTCTCGGCTTCTCTGGCTACCTGTAATGAAGGACACACTTCATCTGAATTTCCCATGACAATTGGGAAGTCAACACCCCCCTTCTTCTTTTTCTTCTAAATTTTATCGTAGGCAACCAATTGCCTAGATATCTCTAACATTAAAATTTTGTTGGTTGGGTACTTAGGCAGTCTATATGGATATGAAGAAAAACCTTGCAGCCTTATGTAAGAAAACTTTGGAAATTGTATAAACCAACACCCATACCTCTCAATCAATTCCTGGGCTTCTCTCAAGATCCTGTGATGCATCCGCTCCTGAAGTAGTCTCATGATGTGCATGGTGAAAGCGTCATTGACACGCTTGTAATAGGTAGTACTTGTCAAATGCAACTGCGGACAAGCCTCATGAATTTTAAACTGGTGAGAGCCACAACCAACAGGCTCCTTATATGAAATTCCTCTATACTTCATCATACGGGCTAGCATGTAGATGATGTAAGAACTCATATAGAATGTCTTCGTTCTTCTTAAGCTCAAGCTACTCATGCAAATTGTCACTGATCATTTTAGCCCAGTTGACGTACTCCTTTCCTTCCACTACGAGGTTGATGTAATAGAACATCCATGGCTCAAAAATAAATGACTGCGGGCAGCCTCCAACTTGACTCAGCATCATAATGAGATCACAATACTCCTGCTTCAAGTCATCTGATATAATCTGCCTTAGTAGCTTCGTACGAGAGGGCTTGGGGTTGCTCATCCAGTGAATATTGATCATCTCCGTACATCTCTCGAATGTAGAAGCATACATTCACTCAGCTCGCTCCCTCGATTTGTAAATCATGTTTCTATGCACTGGGATTTTAAAGGCTTCACCAATGGTAGCAGGAGTGAGGTTGGCGAGCACTTGTCCATCCAGTGACATGATTGACCTGTGATCTCTCTCATAGCAATTGGTGCACCCCATCATCACCTTCGAACCCTGAATGGCTGGTGAGAAACCAACAGCTACATATAACCCGCTTTGAACAATGTTGTGCAAAGTGTTCGAAGGTCGATGACTACCAACCCCTAACATTATGTTCTTGAAAGTCTCTAGGTTGATGGAGCCCAAGTTGGTATCAGTCAGCTTGCCCAACTTTGAAGTGAACTTCTATTCTAGCAAGAATGACTTGCTCAGCTTCTTTATAACAGCCTGCCTGGATGCACCATTGTTATCCTTGCCAGTCGCCCTTGCTTCAGCCATCTGCAAAACAATAAACATTCATCAGCAAATTAACTTAGAAAAAATAAATAAAATACTTTGCAGGGCTGCTAGTCAACTTCAAGAAGTTGCACTATTATTTCTCATTTGCAAACCTCAACTTCTTCTTCAAAAAATTCAAGCTTCAATACTTAGAAAAATTTCTAAGCAAGCTTTAGCATCTTCACTTCACGCTCAGCAACTTCAAGCCTTGATAAAATCTTCCACTTTACTTCAACAGTTGAACTTTTAAATTCACACTCAACAAGTTCACAATTTTAAACTCTCATCAATTTTCTCTTCAAATCTAAATTTCTCCACTTGCACTGGCAACTTCAAACTTTAGCAACAAAATCGAGCTTCAGCAACTCACAAGCTTCAGCCTTCAGCAAATTGCTTCAATAAATTTTGACTTTAGCAACACTCCAGCCTTAGCAAAATTTCGAACCTCTTCAACAATTGCAGCCACAACAATATTTTGAACTCCTTCAGCACTTCAGTCTTCAACAACTTCCAAGTTTTGAACTTCAGTCCCAGCAACAAACTCAACACTGGACTCAGAGCAAATTGAGTTTCTTCAGCTGTGGAAAAGAAGTGAATAACTCTCAGCACTTATAGGAAAATTGAATTCTAGAAAAGGCTAAGTTTAGCCAGTGAATTAAATTTCCACTACTTCATTCGAATTTCCCTCCTCTAGCATTTCTGACACTTGTCTTTCGACGTCTGGAATCCCATTCTTCTAGAAGTTCAACTTTGACTAGCATCTTTGAATTCACTTTCAAAAATTTAAAAATTTAAATTCATCATTTAATTAATTTCCATTCACCAGCCGAAGTTCTGTCTTGCAAATTTTTAATTTGAATCACCTCTAACACTTTGGAAAATTCATTTGTGAAGAACTCAATCAAAATCATCTAGGCAATTCACTTCAAATTTGTTTTCTGGAGAAATTCATCTTGAAAACACATTTTATTCACTTTGCCTTAGAAAATTTTAAATTCTCCCTTAGGAAAATTCATAATTCGAGCACTAATCAAATTCTTCATGCTGAAGGCCTTGGTGAGGTGCGGAAGACATGGAAATCCATTTCTCATCACAAACGTCCAGTACCCAGAAGAAAATTTTATCTGAAACGCAATGAATCCATGGGTACACAACGAACGGGTTCATTTAATTTTTTAAATTTTGAACCTTAGAAAAATATTATTCAATCAATTTTAATCCCGTTCTTCACCTCTATGAAAATCTTGTGTTGTTCTGACTTGTAAATTTTTATCAATCCTACAAGGCCAATATTCTCTGACTTCATTACTAGAAAATTTGCTCGCGCTTCAAGAAGAATTTCACCACCTTAGGTCTAAGCGTATTTTCTAAGGTAGAAAATATTTTGCCTTAGAAAATTTTTGAATCACTTTGAAATTATTTTTAAATTTATCCTAGAAAAATTTCCTCCATCTCAATCAACTTTGCCTGTGCTGAGGAAAAATCATCAACTTCACTTAGAAAATCCTTTTGAAGGCATATCATACTTAGCATGTTTTATTTTTCAAAAAAATTTCAACACCTAGGCAATTCCTTATTTTATTCACCACCTTGCATTTTTTTTTTATCCTCCATAGGCTTAAGAGTTCCAATGCCCAACATATTATTTATCGCCTCACACACCCTAGGCACACATCACACTTCATGAGGAATATTCAACACACCTAGCATATTTCAATTCAAGCTCAACACCTTGGGCGCATATCACATGTAGAGAGGAAACTTCACATCTACGCCTAGCATTATTCATTCTACCACCTTGGTATTTTCAACACCTAGTAACACTTACCACCTTGGGCACATATGACACTTAAAGAAGAATAATAACCACGCCTAGGAATATTTCACTTCACCTTTTACCTTGTTTACCACCTTACACTCACCTTTACTCACTTCAACTTGGGCGCATATTAACATGTGTGAAGGATGACCCTTGGGCTTCCTTATTTCATCTTCACATGGCCCCATTTGGGCGCATTTGAGCCTAGGAGGAGGATGAAAGTTGTTGACTTGTTGACTAGCTATCCTTGGGTGCATTTTGGCATATGTGGTGGATGAAACTTCCAACGCCTTTCACAAGTGACCTTTCGACTTCCATCTTTCGTCTTTACATGCCCTCACTTGGGCGCATTTTGCCATGGGAGAAGGATGAACTTTGTTGACTCCTTTGACTTCTTTTATTTTGGGCGCATTTGGGGGGTGGTGGAGGATATTTCCATGCCTTAGAAATTTTTTCTATCAACTCTCTCAATGTGGGCGCATTTTGATGGGGGAGGAGGATGAAACATGTTGACTTCTTTGACTTGCTATCCTTCTTGAGCACATTTTGCCATAGGAGGTGGACGAGTTTTATACTTAGAAATTTTTTTCGTGCTACTACCTTGAGTTGGGTGCATTTAGCTATCGCTACAGGATGAAACACTTTGACCTCTTTGACTTTCATGCTACATGGGCGCATTTTGGCTAGGCAGGAGGATGAGTTTTAGACTTAGAAAAAATTTCATGCTTCTTCATCAAGCAGGGCGCATTTGACCCAGGGAACAGGACGAAACTCAATACTTAGCCATTTTTTCTCCATCTTCGCCAGTTTATCCATGCCTTGCTATAAATAGTAAGTTTCTCAATTCTTGCATCCCCGAAACTTAGAATGATTTGAAATTTTGGACACTGCATCTTCACAACTTCATCAACCTGTTGAGATTGTTATTTCGGGTCGGCTTACTATTTTTAGCCCATTTATGAAGGTGGTTTGCTATTTATAGTAACTGCCTGCTTCTAATATCTCCACAACTCCATTTGATTTGAAATTTGAATGACGCGCTCCTCACCACGTGACCTGCCTGCTGACATCGGCGCATGCAATTGATTTGCTATTCTTACCCTTTTTCCAAAATGACTTACTATAAATAGTAAGTGTTTCGTTTGTCTTCAAATTTTACCAGTAAATAGCTTGAAGGATGTTGATCGTGGTGGTTTACACCGGTTTTCAAAAATTCTGAATTTTTACCCCTCTTTTTAGGCCTCGAAGCTGGAAACCCTAATTTGTTATGCATGCATATCAAATGATCTTTGTTTGATCTCATTTCTGTTGCATTGCGATCAGCTCGTGATTTTGGAGTGCTGGGAAGCGGCTGTCGGGATGCACCTGCTAAAAATAGTAAGTTCCTCACTAAGTGACCATCTCCATTTGCATGTCACATCACTGTGAAGCTCTCAATAAAACCCATAAGAAATATGCAAACATGCAAAGAAAACCCTGACATGCAAACCCTAAAAATAGCCTCCGAAGGCTAAACTCTGAAAGTCCTTATCTCACTTTGCATGTTATACTATCGTGAAGGTCTCTAAAAACCCAGAAGGAATCTCTAGACATGCAAAGAAAAATTCGGCATCTAAGCCCTGAAATCTGCTCCGGAAGCTGAACTACTAAAAATAGTAAGTTGTCTGTTTCAGCTCAAATTTTGCACGCGAGCAGCTTCATGTGTTTTGAATGCAGTGTCACTGTTGGAATTTCAAAAAATGCTGACTGTTGGTTGAAAATTTTGTATACATTGAGGATATGCAAAATTGTGGTTTCAGCCATAGTGTGTGAGATAAACTCTCCTATTTTCAAAGGGAAGGCTCCCCCTTTTCTGTCTATTTTAACAATTCAAAAATAAATTATAACTATACATCTATTCTAAATCTGGGTGAAACTCTATCTTTTTCTCTTTTTCCAGAAAAGACACTTATTTTTTTCTCTTGTTTCAGAAAAGAATCACAGCTAAAAATATAAATGATTTATGAGGTAAACAAATAAAGAAGCAAAGTTTCCATAAAGGCACAAAGTCCTCCATTGCTCCTCCAGGACGGGAAAACAAATTGAAAGCACAAATTCTTTGACAACTTACTCTCCTATCAACCTTTTTAGATGATTTTCTCCTAACCAAGTACAGTATGTAGTAGCTCAAAAATAGAAAATAAAAGCAACACAAAGTCTGCAAGTTACCCCCTTTGTTTGAGCATTCTATAATTGCTTCAAACGTGACAAACAACTCAAAGTTTGCAATAACAAATCTGAAAACCAATCTAAAACTCCAAACGCAATAAGCAGTTCAAAGTCTGTAGAATTGAGCTTGAATCCCTCTTGTATAACACCACAAAACTCACAATCAATTCCAAATAATGTAGTCACATCACAATCTGTACCAACACAAAGTTTGGAAGCAATTTGTTTTCTTTATTGATTGCAATCTGATTTACATCTAAACTCAAAGTCTTAGAATGCATACACAAATTGGCAGAATTTTGTTGCATTGCCAAAAGATACATAATTACAAAGGACCTCCTCAAGTATTTATAGGAGAGAGGTCATGAGAAAAAGGTGGGAGGATCCCAACTAACTTGAGAAATTCTCTCAACCACCAACTACTTGCAATTGACTTATTCAAAATTACAATCCAAATTGTGATTTGTTTTGTAAAATCTTACATGTAATTACATTTTTCAAAACTGCAAGGAAAGAACACTTGCAATTGCAAAACTTGTTTTTACATATACTTTGTCGAAAGTAAAATACATAAAACAACCTAATATTTTAATTTGTCTCATTCCTAGCTCTGAAAGATAAGAACTTGCTGATGATCTCTTGTAATTCATTAGGATCATGACCAAGTGTATTTCTAGCAACAGCCACGGTCTTAATGATAACATCATGATCTCCGACTATGACCTCTCTGTGTTCTTTGAAAGAAGCTTGCATCTTATCAAAGATTGTTCGATGATTGACGAACTTGTGGATTGAATCCATGAAGAACCGATCTGAATCAAACTCCTGGTGAAGATTTGTAGTAATCTGAGAAACAACATCATCGGTTGCAAGCAATTCTCTTTCATAACTTAACACTGTGTAAGGGATTTTTTTTTAAGTTTGAAAGAATATCTTGTTCAACTTCAGCATTCATCTCAAGGGTAGTTTGGATTTAAAGTCAAGTCCAAAGTTTTCAACTTTTGAGCCTTTTAAGCATTTCGGGTTTTTTGATGACTTTAGCAATTTTATTTCAAAAGGCAATCGGAATTTCTGAGGCATTTAGCAATTTTATTTTTTTGCAATTTTTATAATTGCAATTCTAGCTACAAACCCCGACTTGCAATGGGTGAATAAAAACCCGATTTACTTTGAAGGAGCAACACTTTTTGTTTTTGTTCATCTTTTCAAAGAAATGGGAATAGGATTATGAAAGGTTATGGAAGACATGAGAACGGAATGAAGGATGTGAATGAAAGATGATATGAAGGGCGAATATCAATGGAATGAAAGAAAAATGAAGGGCGCATGGTATGAGGAGAAACATGTTTTTCTTTAACTGAAAATGTATGGGATGAACGAGAAATGGCGAATATATTTGCGAAGAAGATGGCATTTCAATGTACAACAGAAAAATGTATGAAGGCGAATGAATAAAAACGCGTTTAAACTTGAAAGGAAGATGAAACGTATGGAATGAAGGGCATATGATAAATGAAAATGCGTTTTCAGTGAAGGCGAGTAAAAACAAATACATATATACAAACAATTTCAAAAATGGAGGCAATGACAAATAAAATGCAAAGAAAAAGAAGAAAACGCGTTTTCATAAAGGCATTTTAATGAATAGAAAAAGGACGAGTAAAAGAAATGTGTTCTATATAAGACATAAACACAAAACATTGAAAGAAAACCCTAGGCACAGGAATGGCGTCAGACTTTCTAGAATTCTTTGCAAGTTAAAATGACATTGAAAAATGAAATCGGTTTTTTTTTTATACCAACGCAAGTCCTCTCTTGCAAAAACGGGTTTTCAAAATGACATTGCAAGTATTTTAAAAAGATTCAGACTTTTTCAATCACTTTACAAGTGAGTTCAAGCTTTTTACATGTCATTACAAGTTATTTAAAAAAAATAAAATCGGGGCTTTTGAAAGACTTAAAAAGTAAAATGACTAAAATTAGGTTTTTATTACTACATTGCAAATGCAATTAAGTGAAAATCGGGCCTTTTGGCCCACTTAACAATTTTATTTTAGTCAAAAATGAGCATTTTGGAAAACTTGGTCAAAATCGGACTTTTAGACAACTAAAGTAATTTTGAAACTTTTTCAAGTTTTAGCAATTTGCTCTTAAGCCAAATTTTTCCTACTTGCAGTGAGGTTACAAAAACCTGAATTTGACCAAAAACACACTGAAAAAGATTTAGAATTCTACAAAAATGGACGAGAATGTGTAAAAAGTGGTAACCAAAAGGACTACAGACTTAAAATTGAGATTCGCTAATCTTTGCACCTCGTAATACATGCCATAGAGAAGAAAACCTTCAATTTAAATCAAAAATTTTGATTAGTTGTCTTGATTTTTAACAAGTCAAAAATCTGGGACAACACTAACGAAATGCCCTGAATTGCATACTTACTAAAAATAGTAAGTACCCATAATTTGATGAAATTTTAGTGGAAGCTTGCTGGAAGCATACTGACCTCAATGTTAGTCTCTGTTTTCAATTTATTCACCTTGGTTGACCTTAGATTGATTGGAAAGATGGAAACCCTAATTTTTAGACTTGGCCAAATTTTACGTTTAAGCTCACAGATGGGCACATCCCTCGAAAGGCAGACATCAAAAAAGAGATAGAGAGAGAAAAACCAAAGCCAGAAAAAACCAGAATGGAGCAAAAATTAGGGGTCCCCATTTTGAATGGGGCGATGTGTGAAAAGGTCACAACATGTCCCAAACCAGAAGGGGTATCAGGATTCCTTGTTGTTCTGCAAATTCTCCAATAGTTGTTCCCTTAACAACTCACACAAACCATAATCAACAGCTTTCTTTACTATCTCATATGTAGTGTTGATGGTGGTAGTAGATACAAAGTTCTCTCTATTTGTAAAGTATATCTTGTACCTGTTGACGTGGTTTTTGAGACCGCACCAACACAGAATAAAGTCTCCCAACTGACGCTCTATCCTCTCTTGAACAAAGTATTCAGCATGCTAAGATTGCGAGTAAGATCATGCTTTCAACTCCAAGGTTCCTTGAGTGTGAATAGGCTCAGTTTGGCTCGATGTGATATTGATGGTATTTTCAAGGGGACTTACACAATTGTTCGACGGCTAACAACAAACATCAGACAAAGGGCTTTCGTGTAATTCAAATGATTTGGCAGGTGAGCGCAAGTTTCCTAATTCTAATCGGAAATGAACTGAATTTAAAAGGGTGTAGGGCATAAGAAGTTTATGTTCTATTCTAAATGCAGGATATGTGGAGCTTTGTTTCAATAGACTTCAACCGGATTTCACCTAGCCTCCATCGGACAGCCTCAGTAAAATCGGTGCAATCTTCAAGGGAAATAGCAAAAGATGTTCAAATTATGACTTAACATGCATACACCATCACAACGACGCATATAAGCATATAAACCATAACCGAAGTTAAACTCAAGATAATGTCCAGTTGACCACACAAGGCGAACTTATCATCAACAAGCCGCTAGTGGTATGGAATAAAGAAGCTATCTCAATAAAACACCACACACCAAAGTAAGCTACTTGCATGAATTTAAGCTACTTGGATCCGAAAGGAAGAAGAAACCTTGCTAGAATTTCATGACAAGACGAATTCCATCATCAATGAAAAGATCTATTATCATAAAATGTGTTACACAACAATCTCTCCTCAAAAGTTTTCAAAGGGAAAACTTCTCTTCTCCAAATTATGCAAAAATGCTCTACAATGCTACACTATCTAATTCTAATGCTAATACTCTCTCAATGTCTACTGTCTACTATTCTAATGTCTAATCTAATGTTACAAATGAGGGGGACTCCCCCTTTTATAGCTAGCCAAGTCCCAAAAGACGGCTAGGGTTACAATCAATAGAGTGGCCAGAATCGTGCCACCTCAGCCCTAAATAATATTGCCCTAAAAACCGCCACAGAGGAGAGTGGGGTAATAAATGCGCCATAATGTCCACCATCATCCTTCTAGAAGATTCCATTTGTAGACGCGTTCACACTGTTCTCGATCTTCTTTCTTGGCGTTGTTCTTTGATTTCTTCCACTTGAGGGTCTTCATCTTTGTTACTTGAGTTATACTAAGTTTTAACACTTAGCCATTTTTTTGCAAATTTTCCTCCTTCGAGATTGTAACTCATCTTCATCGTGCTTCCACTTCAAGTCATCGTACTCTTGCCTCAACATTTCTCCTGCAAAACAAGCAAGGAGAGGGGTATTAGAATACTTCATGATATAAACTTAACTCACCTGATTTTCATGCTTTGATCTCCAAGCGTTCATCGCCAACTTTGTGTTCAAGTTCATGCCTTAGATAAACTTCATCTTTGGGAAATTCATTTCACCTGCTGGAGCTCCGATACTCAATTTCGTTCAACTCCGGTGGAAGACTATCTTCACGAAGGATTGAAGCAAATTCACCTAGGCAGTTTCTTTCAAATTCATCGTCTGGAGAATTTCACCTTGAAAACACATTTTCTTCACCTTTGCCTTAGAAAATTTTCAAATTTTCTCTTAAGAAAACTTATCAATCCAGTGCCCATCAAAAAATCTTCGTCCCAGAATCCTCGGCAAGCCGTGGAAGACCTTAAAATCAACTCCTCATCGATAAACTTCAATACCCAGAAGAAAATTTTCTCCAGAACGCGTCGAATCCATGGGTACCCAACGAACGGGTTCATTTAATTTTCTTGAATTTTGAACCTTAGAAAATATTCTTTCATCAAATTTATTCTCTTTCTTTGATCCCCTCTGAGAATTTTGCTCTGACTTGGAAAATTTTATCAATCCTGTGGAGCTGGCATCTTCTGACTTCACCTCAGGCGACTCATTACCTTTGAAAAATTTTCTAACACTTCACCACCTCTCCAGACTTAGGCATTTTTCTCCAAGAGAGAAAATATTTGTGCCTTAGAAAATTTGAATCACTTCAAAAATTTTGCCTTAAGAAATTTTATATCCAACTCAACCACCTTGCCTGTGAGAAAAATATCAACTCCACTTAGAAAATTTTATGAAGGCGCTTAGCATATTTTATTTTTTACAGCCACCACTTCACATTTAACTTCACACTTGAAGAATATCTTTGGAGCTCCAATGCCTTAGAGGTATTTACCAACAACTTGTATTTCACCACACATAGCATATTAAACCTCTCCTCTTTTACACTTGCCAAAAGACTCCACTTCCAACGCCTTAGAGAAATATTTCATCACCCTTCTTATACTTTATTTAACTTTGCCACCCTTGGCGCATAGCACACTGAGGAAAGAAAATCACGCCTTAGACACCTTCACCACCTCACACGTCCTTTGAAAAAAAAATCTCTAATACCTTGAGCGCCTAACATTTACCACCTTTCACCATGCTTTGGCAATGTTTCACCTTATTTACCTCCTTTATTCACTTTTCACATCCAAACATGGGCGCATTTGAGACATAGAGGAGGATGGGCGCATTTTGCATATACAAGAGGATGAAGTCTTTAACGCCTTTGACCACCTTGGAATATTCCCCATCTTGTTTTTGTCTTTACTTTCCCTTATTTGGGCGCATTTCTTATGTGGAGGAGGATAACTTTCTAACGCCTTTCCTTGTGACTTTTCAGCTTCTATTTTTTTTGTCTTCACTTGCATGCATTTGGGCGCATTTTGGCCCTTGAGGAGGATGAAAACATTTGACTAGTTTGACTTTATCCAGCTTATGCTTGCATGGGGCGCATTTGAGGTGTGGAGAAGGACGAATTTTACTTAGAAACTTTCACAACTTCCCTCCTCCTTGGGCGCATTTTAGCATGGCAGGAGGATGAAATTCATTGACTTTCCTTGACCTTTTCTTCTTGTTAACTCCTTGGGCACATTTTGCCAGTGGAGGTGGATGAGTTTTCCTTAGAAATTTTTTTATGCTTCTTGCTAGCATGTGGGCGCATTTAGCCTATGCTGAAGGATGAGACACTTTGACTTTCCCTTGACTTTCTTGTGAGTGGGCACATTTTACTAGTGGAGGAGGATGAAAATTTATACTTAGAAAATTTTGCAACATGAGGCCTTGAGCTGGGCGCATTTTGCCTAGGGGGAAGGACGAGATTGACTCTTAGAAAATTTTCATTCCTCCTCACTAGCTGGGCGCATTTTGCCATAGCTGCAGGATTGAAGTTCCAGACTTAGAACTTTTTCATCGTTTTTGCCAGCTTCTCATACCCTGCTATTTATAGTAAACCTTCTCATTTTTGCACTTCTGAAGATTGGATCAACTTTAAATTTTGAACGTAGCATCCTCATAGCTCTATTGTCCTGTCGACACTACCATTTTTAGCTGACCTGCTATTTTTAGCATGTTTCTGAAGGTGGTTTACTATAAATAGTAACCTCATGTTTCTGATAGCTCCATTGCTCCGATCGAGTTGAAATTTTAATGAGGCGCTCCTCACCACGTGACCTTACTGCCGACACTGATGCATGCAACTGATTTACTATTTTTAGCATGTTTCTAATTTGACTTACTATAAATAGTAAGTGCTCCGTTTGACCTGAAATTTCACCAGATAGCAGAAGGGCCGATCCACGTGGTTTACATCCATTTGAAGATTTTGACTTTTGATGCCTATTTTTAGGCTCGGTTGAAACCCTAATTTGCATTGCATGCGTATCAAAAGATCTCGTTTGTCTGTTTCTGCGACCTGCGATCAGCTCGTGAATCTGAAGCTGGCGGTGCCGGGACATACCCTAAAAATAGGAAGTTCCTTTTGAGCAAGAATCTCATTTGCATGTCCACCATCGCGAAGCTCGAAAAACCCATCGAATCATCGGACATGCAAAAGAAACCTCGACATGCAAACCCAAAAATAGCCTCGGGCTGAATCCCGAAAGTAGTCATCTCGTCTTGCATGTTCCATCATCACGAAGGTCTTGAAGAACCGAAGGAATATGCCAACATGCAAAGAAAATCTCTGCATCGCACTGAAATTAGCCGGTTTGCTAAAAATAGTAAGTTGTGCTTTTCGCTCAAATTTAACCGTGAGTAGCTTGATATGCTCTGAATGCAGTGTGATGATCGGAATCTCAAAATAGCTGGCAAATTGCCCTGAATTTCACACTTACTAAAAATAGTAAGTACCTCAGAATATGATGAAAATTTGCTGGAAGCTTGCTGGAAGCATACTGACAACAATGTTAAGCTCAATTTTCAATTTACTCACCCTATTCGACCTCAAATTGGTTGGAAAGACTCAAAACCCTAATTTCAGACTTGGCCAAATTTCACTCGTTCAAGTTCAAAGACGGGAACGTCCCCAGAAGGCAGACCATAGAAAAGAGACAGACATAGAGAGAGACCAAAAACCAAAGCCAAAATGACGAGAATGGAGCAAAAATTAGGGGTCCCCATCTTGAATGGGGTGATGTGTGAAAAGGTCACAACAGTACCCTATTATCATTGATCCATATTTCACTATGGGGTCTTTAATATCCTTGATATTTAGGCTTCTCTTGTCATATTTTGCACATGTTAAATTTATTACCATTTTATTTTTCACCAATTTGAGTGTCGGAACTGGTCTGGTCGAATATAATCCTATTACAAATCCTGCTCAAGGTGTATCTAATCCACTCATCCAAATAGCAAAAGATAGGGAAATTGTTCCAGACATCGATCTTCTTTTTCAAGCTCTCAAACTCAGGTTTCAATTCAAATTATTCTCCGGTAAGTGTAATGGGCCTTGCCCAAATGGATCCAATTTTTTTGATTTCTATGCACTGGAATTTTGTCAAACAGTTTGCTTGTAAATTGTCCAACTACTGTTTATGATCTTTTTTTGTGTTTTCAATGTATCTGATGATAGCATAAATATAAAAAGGCTTCTAAACAAAAGTTCTAGTGACTGTAATAAATCTGAGAATGCAATGCAATGCTTCTTTTTGGATTTTTCAATGATCATGGATGACTGAAAATAAATGCAAATGATACACACAACTAAGAGACATTCTATCAAACACTTCACATACTAACTCAGAATGGAAACAATGCAACTACAACCAAAGGAATTACATCAAAAAAATTGATATGCAACTCCCATGCTTATATTATTTGATGCCAATCTCATTACTACTGAAGATTACAATATAAAGATGGTGCTACAGAATGACCACTTCTACAATGACAATTCAACAATGCAACTAATGATGATTGAAATATAAACTAAAATATTTTGAATCTGATTTCAGAACTAGCTATTGACTTTACAATGATAACCCATTCTATGGGGTAGACAATTTTACAATATTACTATGGAAAAATGAAATGACAGTTTCGAAATAGAATGAAGGAACTTGGGACGTGTTGACTGGAAAAATATAATGATGTGCAAGCATGAAACAAAACTCTTTAGAATCATCCTTGCTAGACGTAAGTTTATAGTGCCTCAACTTCTTTATGACTAGTGATCCCTTCTCCAATGATTTTGAATTTTTAAATGCCACCTCTTCAAAGATTGAACCGCCTATCTTTGTCAAAAAGTCATCTTCTTGGCTGAAACTAGAAATCGCCCCTTTAACTATCAATTTGATATGCTAGAAGGCTTCCAACAATATCTTCAAAATTGTCTGGGGCTAGCTGATATATTCTATTTAATTATTTCACCAAATCAAGCTCCCATGGATGCTAATGATCACCACACAAAATTCTATTGTTATCTCCCCAAATCAATTTCCTCCAAATTTGGCCCTTGGCCACAAAATTTGCACAAATGAGGAAGACTAAAATATCTCCTTCTCTCAACTCTAGCTAGGATTGGTATTTTGCAATCGAAACCCACACTCTAGAGTCTTCAAACCCTCGAGCGATTTGCTAAGCATTCAAGCTCACCAATGAATTATGAAAATGTCAATAACTCAAGATGCCCAAATGCAATGTCAAAAGCTCCTTATAAAGAATTCTCATCAAGTCTCCAGGAAGCTTCTAGAATAAAATATTATTTTATTCCCTTAAGTGACTTTTTGATATTATTTTATTTTTAGTCACTTTGTTAAGTTAATTAAATATAAGGTCACCTTATAATATTTATTTATTTGATAACCTTACAAATAATTAATTTAATCATTATTCCCTTATTTCTCTATTTATCCTTCGGGAGTAAATAAGGCTAAATCAATCACAAGTGTGGCTAGTTTGAAGGGGACATTAGAGTCCTCCCTACCTAAAATTGCTTGCCCTCAAGCAATTGCAAACTTGGATGCTACAAAATTTGCTCACTCTCCCATGTAGCATCCTCGGTCAACAAGTCTCTCCATCTCACCAAATACTCTCTTACCACTCTATTTCTCAATCTCCTCTCCTTGGTATCAACAATCTCCTCAGGGACCAAAACCAAATGCCCCTCCTCATCCAATGGTGGAAGCTCTATAGAAGAGGTAACTCACTACCCAAGTGCCTTTTTGAGGCATGAAATATGAAACACATTATGAATCTTGCTGCTCTCTGGCAGCTCCAACTCATATCCTACCTCTCCAACTCTCTTGATAATCTTGTAGTGTCCATAGAACCTACGCTTTAGCTTCTCTGCCCTACTCTTTTTCAAGGACGACTGCCTATAGGGCTGCAAATGAAGGTAGACTAAGTCTCCCACCTCAAAGTTGCGCTCAACCCTATGTCTATCAACATGGGTCTTTTGATTTTTTCTACCACTTGTAAGTTGTCCTTGAGTTCCCTCAAGATATCCTGGCTCTCCTAGATCCAATCCTTAGCCTTATGGGCTTTACTCTCTCCAAAAGCCAAATCCATAAATGATGGAGCATGATAACTATATAAGGCTCTGAAAGGAGACATCCCAATAGACATATGATAAGTGGTATTGTAGCAATACTCCCCCCAAGTGCAACCACTTAATCTATGCCCTTTGTTGTCCTAAAATGTAGTTGCGCAAGTACCCCTCAACCCATTTATTCACTATCTTTGTCTGGCCATCTGTCTAAGGTTGGTAATTCATTCTCGGAGTTGGCTCTATACTTGCCAAATTGAATAGCTCCTACCAAACACCCTCAAGAACCTACTATCCATGTCGCTAACAATGAATCTAGGTAGCCCATGTAACCTGAAAATCTCTCGAAAGAATAACTCTGTTACTTGTGGTTCCTTATACTCTGCAGGAATAGCAAAGAAGTGGGTGTACTTCATTAATCAATCTACCACTACAAAGATACAATGTCTCCCATGCACCTTGGGTAAACCAATTATGAAGTCCATGGAGATGCTTTCCCACTTCTGCTCTGGAATGGGCATGGGCTGCAATAGACCAGGTTGATGTGTATGCTCAAATTTGTTTTGCTAGAAAGTCTCAAACTCCTTAGCGTGTCTCAATACATCATCCTTGAGGCCCTTCCAAGAGAACCTCTCTCTCACATGTTTATAAGTATTAAAGTAGCCCTAATGGCTTGCTAGAGGAGTGTCATGTGAAGCTTGTAATATTCTCTCCTTCAACTTAGACTCTGGCACCAAATAGATCCTGTCGTTGTAGAAAATCACATTGTCCACCACTTGGTACCTGTCATCCCGTACTAGTCCATCCATCACCTCACAAGCAAAATTATTTTTGGTGTACTCCACCAACAAGAGGGATTTCTAATTTGCAGAAATCTCTGAAAGTGAGCAAGCTGAAGGCCTCCTGGAAAGGGCATCCACAACAATGCTCTTCTTCTCCTTCACATACTCAATATCAAAGTCATATTCCTATATCTTGCTGACCCACTTCTGTTGCCTCTCATTTCCCTCTACTCCAAGAAGTATCTGACACTATTGTGGTAAATCCTCACCATAGACCTCCCTCCAACTAGATACTATCTAAATTTTTCCAAAGCATGCATAATGGTGAGCATCCCCTTATTGTAGATGGAGTATAGTCTCTTTGGTCCCCTCAACTTGTGGCTCTCAAAGGCTACACGATGTTGGTTTTGCATCAACACTGCTCCTATGCCATCACCCAAGGCATCACACTCAAGGAAAAATGATTGTGTGAAATCTGGAAGCACCAAGATTGGACAACTACTCATCACCTCCATGAGCTTATCAAAAGCTTGTTGTGCCTCCTCTTACCAACTAAATGCTCCTCTCTTGGTCAAATCTATCAAAGGTGCTCCCAACTATGAAAATCCCCTCACAAATCACCTATAGTAACTGCACAACCAAAAGAAGCCTCACAATTCTGTGAGTTTCCTAGGTGGTGGCCAATTAAGTATCACCTGTATCTTCTCCTGATGAACCTGTACCCCCTACTCACTAATCACATGCCCCAAGTAGAGTATCTCTTTAAGGCCAAATTCACACTTTGAGGCCTTAGCATATAGTGACTGCTCTCCCATGATAGTCAAAATCTCATCTAGCTGTCTCAAATGGTTCTCCCATGTCTTTCTATAAATAAGCAAGTCATCAAAGAATACTAGGAGAAACTTATGCAACTACTTATTGAAAATTTGATTCATACAAGACTGGAATGTTGTAGGTGCATTAGTCAATCCAAATGGCATCACCAAAAACTAATAATTCCCATATTGGCATCAAAATGCTTTCTTATGAATGTCCTTCTCTCAAACCTTGATCTGGTGGTATCCTGAACAAAGATCTATCTTGGAGAAATAAACTACACCATGTAACTCATCCAAGAGCTCATCGATCTTGGATATCAGGTACTTGTTTTTGATGGTTTTCTTATTGAGATATTTGTAGTCAATACACATCCACATTGTCCCATCCTTCTTCTTTACTAGAACCATTGAACAAGCAAAGGGACTAGAGCTTGGTATGATATGTCCCATCTCAAGGAATTCCTTGATTGCTTTCTCGATCTCATCCTTAAATTTCTTAGGATGATGATAGGGGGTGGTGATGACTGGTTTGGCCCCCTCCTCCAACTCAATGGTATGCTAAAAACCTCTATCTAGTGACCTCCCTAGTGGTATCTCTCCAAAAACCTTATCATGCTTCCTCAAGAGCTCCTAAATGTTAATGTGATATGGCTGATTTGAATCATGGGTCTCCTTGCTTGTGATCAAGCACTTAGTTTCCCATGCTATGTCACAATGTCTAAAAATTCTCTCCATGCATTTGGCTGACACCATATTGGGTGCCCCAATAGTCACACCCCTAAGCACCACTCTGCTGCTACCTGCAGCCTTGAACTTGAGCTCCATGGTCTAAAAGTTCTGTGTATTTCCCAAGTGAATGTAGCCACTAAATCCCAAGAATAGCATTGGTGTCACCTAAGTCCACCACATAGAAATCATCAGTGATTGTATAATTTCCCAATGTGCTAGGCAACTACTAAATCCTTCGTGTACATGCCATATTATATCCGTTTGCCACCATCACATTGAAGCCCTCAAAATCCTCTATTGGCAACTTTTATTTTTCCACTAAATCCGCATCAATGAAGTTGTGGGTGGCCCCACTATCAATCAATATTGTGATGCATTGTCCTTGTAAAGATCCCCTGACTTTGAAGGAGTTGAATCTCGGTGTGCCTGATAAGGTAGCAATAATGCTACTCTTTCCCTCATCCTCTTGAGGTTGCTCCTCTTTCGAACTGTTGTTGTCCATAACATCATGTCCATTCTCTTCCTCATTCACTTTTTGATACTACCTCAATGAGATGAGCCTTCCCTCTTCCCAAGCAACGATGTCCATCCTTCCATTTTTTCTTGCAATGATAGAAAATTCCTTTTTACCTATACTCCTTGTGAAAATCTTCAATAGTCTTGTTCTTCTCTTTTCCTTCCTTAGAGAAAGGCTTCTTTCCCTTATCCTTTGAAGAAAATAAACTGTGGGAGGGGTATTTGTTCTTTTGATTGCTTGAGAACTTATTCCTCTAATTGCTAAAATCCATGTCTCTAGCCTTCTTGATTGCCTCCTATAATGAAGTAGGGTTGAGAACTTTAACCCAACCTCTCAATGGATACATCAAACCTTCCATGAATAGGGCCAATAATCTCCTCTCTGAAATATCATTCACTAGACCAACCAAGCTCTGAAAATCAGCAATGTGTGTATCCAATGACCCCCACTATTTCAACTATGTTAACTCCTTGAAGTGGAGTTCCGGATACTTAACATCAAATCTCTTAATCAACCTCTTAGTGAATTCAACATAGGAGGTGATTTGAGCATGGCCCATCGTGACTAATCCATGATGCCACCACTCATGTACCACAACATCCAAATATATAGTAGCATATTTTATTGGTTCCTCCTTGATCATAGGATTAAGCTGAAAATAAGTATCAACCTTTTGTACCCAAGCTCGTGCTGACATCTTCCTAGATCCATCAAAATAAGGTAAACTCAATTTGCCTAACTTTCTCCTGAGTTCATTGCAATGCTCTCAGTTACCTCTGTCAGGTTTGTGTTTCAATGCTGAGTCTATGAATTTGTGGAGAGAAACATCATGTTGGAATCATGGACTAGCATTAAGCCACTCCTATCTAAGTTTCTCTTGCAACTCAATCATTGAGGGTTCATTGTCTTCATGTGTTTCTTCTCTAGTTGGGAAGACTAGCATCATTGGTCTTAACCCTGCTTGTATAGTCCTATGGTTAGGAGTCTTGTTATTTACTGAATTATCTCCTTGACCATTGTTTCCCCCATTCACATTGTTATTATTATTGATCGAATTTCTTACCAACATATTCACCATCCGTGCTAAGTGCTGATTTGTTGCTCTTTTATCTTCCACATGTGCTCTCAAATTGCATCACCAGATAGCTCTTCTCTTCTTGGTTCTTCTCGATTAGGGATTCTCCCTCTTGTATCCCCCATTGTGCTAGATGATTCTTCTTCAGCCTCCCAATGTGCTCGCAAAATGTCTAAAACTGTTTCCCCTTCCAGAATCTATGGTGGCTTCCAACCAATGCTTTTTACCCTTGTCATATTGCTGCTCCTTCTTTTCTTCTCTTGCAGTGTGCCTCTTTTCTCTATCACTCATGAACCCTTACAGGCTAGCAGGATCAATGGCTCTGATACCATAGTAATGAGCCTTGACCAACTTATCCAAATTTTCTGATTTCTATGCACTGGAATTTTGTCAAGCAGTTTGCTTGCAAATTTCCCAACTACTATTTGTGATCTCTTTTTTTGTTTTCAATGTATTTGATGATAGAATAAATATAAAAGGATTCTAAAAAAATGTTCTAGTGACTGTAATAAATCTGATAATGCAATGCAATGCTTCTTTTTGGATTTTCAATGATCATGGATGACTGAAAATAAATGCAAATGACACATACAACTGAGAGACATTCTATCAAACACTTTGCATACTAACTTAGAACTAAAACAATGCAACTACAACCAAAGGAATTACATCAAACACTTGATATGCAACTCCCATGCTTATATTATTTCATGCCAATCTCATTACTACTAAAGATTACAAGATAAAGATGGTGCTATAGGCTGACCACCTCTACAATGACAATTCAACAATGCAACTAATGATGACTAAAATACAAACTAAAATATTCTTAATCTAATTTCAGAACTAGCTATTGAATTTACAATGATCAACCCTTCTATGAGGTAGACGATTTTACAATATTACTACAGAAAACTGCAATGACAGTAACTAAACAGAATGAAGGAACCTGGGATGTGTTGACTGAAAAAAATCTAATGATGTGCAAGCATGAAATGAAACTCTTCAGAATCATCCTTGCTAGAGTAGAGTTTGTACTACCTTAGTTTCTTTGTGACCATAGATCCCTCCTCCAATGATTTCAAAATTTTAAATGCTACCTCTTCAAAGATCGAACCACCTATCTCTATCAAAAAGTCATCTTCTTGGCTGAAACTGAAAATCACCCCTTTAACAATCAATTCGATATGCTATAAGGATTCCAACAATATCTTCAAAATTGTCTAGAGATAGCTGATATATTCTATTTAATTATTTCACCAAATTGAGCTCTCATGGCTGCTAATGATCACCACACAAAATTCTGTAGTTATCTCCTAAAATTGTTTTCCTCCAAATTTGGCCCTTGGCAACAAAATTTGCACAAATTAAGACTAAAATATCTCCTCTCAACTCTAGCTAGGATTGGTATTTCACAATCAAAACCGCCACTCTAGAGTTTTCAAACGCTCGGGAAATTTGCTAAGCATTCAACCTCACCAATGAAGTATGAAAATGTCAATAACTCAAGATGCTCAAATGCAATCTCAAAAACTCCTTATAAAGAATTTTCATCAAGTCTCCAAGAAGCTTCTAGAATAACATATTATTTTATTCCCTTAAGTGACTTTTTGATATTATTTTATTTTTAGTCACTTTATTAAATTAATTAAATATAAAGTCGCCTTATAATATTTTTTTATTTGATAATCTTACAAATAATTAATTTAATCATTATTCCCTTATTTCTCCATTTAGCCTTTGGCAATAAATAAGGCTAAATCAATCATAGGTGTGGCTAGTGTGAAGGGAACATTACAGTAAGCTCATTAACGCATACAACTCCTAGCTTAGAGTGGTTATTGATGTAGGAGCATCCAGTGGTGTAAGGACAATCTTGCATCACCCAAAAATAGTTAAATTTCAAATTTCTCGGTTTTTAGATTTTTTTTACATTTTTGGATACCCTTTTCATCATAATGAAATTTCCAATTTACGGTTTTATTTATTTATTCCTAGGTGGAAAGATATTGCAGTTTTAGTTTCCCAAATTTGCACCTGAAAATCTTCCGAGTTAGATTTGAGCCACTTAGAGTTCCCGGATCGGTCCCAAAACTTTCCGAAATCGGCGTACCGAATTTCAAGCATGTTTTTGACTTCGTGACCTTTCCAATTGTTCAAACGGTTCGTGAATCAGAGTCTCGGATCAAAAGTTATGGCCCCAGAAAGTTGGCGCACTTTCTAGAAGATACAATTGCAAATGCTCTTTTGAAATTTGAACTTCATGTTGTAAATTTTTGGTGCCAAACCTTCTAAACTCAAATTTGAATGTTGTTTTGGCTTCAAACTAAAGAGGAGCTCTATTTATAGGCGGGTTTCTAATTTTTGGGTAACTTTTTGGGGCAAGCTCACTTATTACGAAAGGGTTATTCTGTAGCTTTCTGTAACTTGCATGTGTTATAGAACTTGGGAATTTGAGATCCTCTGCATGTAAGAAGCTCCATTTTCTAAATAATAAAATTATTCTCTTGTTTGTGGGTTATTTTTTAAATCTCGGGCTACGCCCTCATCAAGTGGTATCAGGGCGGGTTTTCTTGAGTGTGGACAGATCATCGATCGTGAGGTAATTCGCACAAGGACCATGGTTGTGAGTCAAGGTCAAGAAAGATGCCTCCAAGAGTGATGCCTGGTAGGCATGGTGGTGCCAGAGGTAGTCGAAGCGACAGAAATTCTAGTGGAAGAAATGCACTAGCAGCCCTCCAAAGACAAATTGATGCATTACAAGAGTAGTTGAGAAAAGAGTTAAACCTGAGGGAGGAAAGTGAGGATGAAGGAGAGGAAGAAGGTTCAAATGTAGAAGAAGAAGAAGCAATTGATCAAGACCAAATGCAGCTAATAAGGGCCATTTCAAAGATCGGGAAAAGACCCAGAGCAGAAGTCCCCTAGTTATTCTGGAAGTATGAACCCGGAAGAGTTGATCGACTGGATCAATGAGCTAGAAGAATATTTTGAGTATGAGGAAATAGAGGACCCAGATCGGGTTAAGTTTGCGAAAATGAAGCTGAAGGGCCATGCCAGTATTTGGTGGAAAGAGGTCCAATTGTAAAGAAATCAAAGAGGAAAAAAACTATTACCAGATGGGATCGCATGGTAGAGAAACTGAAGAAGCAGTTCATACCAGTGGACTACGAGTTAGATCTATTTAAGAAATTGCAAGGGTTGAAGCAAGGAAGCAGATCTGTGAAAGAATATACTTAATATTTTCACAAGATAATCATCAGAACGGGCCACACAGAAGCCAATAAGGAGAAGGTAGCCCGATATCTTAATGGGTTACGACCGAACATTCAGGAGGATCTAAGCCTAGTCAGAATGACCACCATTGAGGATGTGTATTAGTTTGCTCTGAAGGTGGAAGAGAAGCTGAACAAAAGATTTGATGGCAAGCAAAAAGGACAAGGAAGTCAAAGTGGAAGGGGCAATGGAAGACCTTCAGGAAGCCGAAATGATGATGAAAAGAAAATGACAACTTCTACCGTCCTCGTGATCAAAACAGTGGTGATCAAAGAAGAAGAGAACAAGGGAGATATGGACAAGGATCTGGAAGAAGTGGTTTCAAAGGAACGTGTTTCCAGTGTGGTGAAGAAGGGCATCAAGCCTATGAATGTCCACAACACCAAGGAAGGGCAGACAAAAGGACAGAAGGTCGTGGAAGGGTTGCACATGCAAATGAGGAGGCCCAATCTAAACATTTAGATGATGCTGAAAGGGGAGAAGCCCTAGTGATTAGGAGAGCCCTAGTGAATGAGGAAAAGGAACCAGAACAGAGGAAGAATCTGTTTCGCACAAGGTGCAAGTGTGAAGGAAAATGTTGTGATGTCATTATTAACGGTGGGAGTACCGATAATCTGGTGTCAGAAGAGATGGTCACAAAGTTGATGCTGAAGAGGGAAAGGCACCCGCATCCGTATCAGATTGTCTGGTTGCAGAAAGACCACAAAGTTTTGGTCAATGAGTAGTGCCTAGTAAAGTTCAATATCGGGAGCTACCATGATGAGGTACTCTGTGATATCATCCCCATGGATGCATGTCACATGTTATTGGGGAGGCCATGGCAGTCCGATAGGTGAACAATACATGATGGCCATGCAAATACTTATTCCTTGACAAAGGATGGGGTTCGTCACAAGTTGAAACCCCTGAAGGAGACCGAAGAAAATGTATACAGTAGTGCTAGAATTTGTTATGTAGATGGAAGAAAATTTTTAGAAGGTATGAAGCATGAGCGTGTGTTATGCATTGATTCCTAGAGTGAGTAAGGAGGATAGTGAGAAGGTTCCAGAAGAAGTTTTTGGGATGTTGGATGAGTTTCAGGATATTATTTCTAATAATGTACCTGAGAGTTTACCACCAATAAGGAAGATCAGTCATCAAATTGACTTGATTCCTGGAGCTAGTTTGCCAAATAAGGCAACTCATAGAATGACTCTAGCAAAAAATAAGGAGTTGAACAAACAAGTTCAAGAGTTGTTGAGAAAGGATTTGATACGGGAGAGTTTGAGTCCATGTGTAGTACTTGTAGTACTAGCACCAAAGAAGGATGGGGAGTGGAGGATGTGTATAGATTCCCAAGCCATAAACAAGATAACAATCAAGTACATATTTTCTCTGCCAAGAATGGATGACCTGATGGACTGTTTGAGTGGAGCTTAGTACTTCACAAAGATTGATCTGAAGAGTGGATATCACCAGATCCAGATTCGAGAGGGAGATGAATGGAAGACTGCCTTCAAGACAAAAGAGGGCCTGTACGAGTGTTTAGTCATGCCTTTTTGGCTAACCAATTCACCAAGCACATTCATGGGGCTCATGAACGAGGTACTAAAAGAATTTCTCATAAGTTTTGTTATTATGTATTTAGATGATATTTTGATTTTCAGTAAGACGTTTGATGAGCATCTGATGCATATTCAGAGAGCCTTTGAGAAGTTAAGAGAAGAGAAACTGTTGATTAATCTGAAGAAGTGCAGTTTTGCGAAGAGGGAGTTAGTGTACTTGGGGTTTGTTGTCTCAGAAAAGGTCTCAAGATGGACCTAGAGAAGGTGAAGGCTATTCTGGAATGGCCTACCCCAAGAACTACTACCGAGGTGACATCTTTCCATGGTTTGGCTAGTTTTTATAGAAAATTCATTAGAAACTTCAGAGTATTTGTGGACCCCTGACTGAAACAATGAGAGGGGATAGAAAAGAATTGAAGTGGAGCATGGAGCCGAAAGATTTTTGAACTGTTGAAGCAGAAGGTAATAGAGCAACCTGCTCTAGCCCTCCCAGATTTCAACAAGGTGTTTTAGGTGGATTATGATGCCAGTGGTTGTGCCATTGGAGCAGTGTTGAGCCAAGAAGGTAAGTCCATTGCCTATTTCAGTGAAAAAGTTAAATGATGCCAAGAGAAAGTATTCGTATATGATCAGGAATTTTATGCAATAGTTCAAGCATTAAAGAAATGGAGACATTATTTGTTGTCAAAGAATTTGTTCTATATACTAATCATCAGGCCTTGCAGTACCTAAATAGTCAGGGAAAATTAAATCAAAGGCATATGAAATGGGTAGAGTTTTTGCAGAGTTATACCTTTGTTTTGAAACATAGGAGTGGGAAGTCAAATAGGGTTGCAGATGCCTTAAGTAGGAGGCATACATTGATGACAAAGATGCAAATTGAAGTGGTTGGATTCAATGAACTCAAGACACTGTATGCAGAAGATCCTAATTTCGTAGAGGCTTGGAAAGCTTGCAAGGAACCTATAACAGTGGATAGGACAAGATTGTTGGATTTCATAATCCAGAGTGGCATGTTATTTAAGGGAAGTCAATTGTGTATCTCAAGGAGTTCCATGAGGGAGAACTTGATAAAGGAGAAGCATAGTGGAGGAATGGCAGGACATTTTGGTCAGGATAAGACCATTTCCATTATCAGTGAGCATTATTATTGGCCTCAGTTGTTATAGGATGTGAAGAAATTTGTACAAAGCTGCAAGGTATGTCAGATGGCTAAAGGAGTGAGCCAGAATATAGGCTTATATTAGCCTTTACCTATACCAGAGAGGCCATAGGAGGATATAAGTATGGACTTTGTTCTTAGTTTTTCAAGGACACAACAAGGGAATGATTCAGTCTTTGTGGTGGTTGATAGGTTTTTGAAGATGGCACATTTCATTCCATGTCAGAAGACCCATGATGCAATCCACATTACTGACTTGTTCTTCAAAGAGGTGGTGAGGCTATATGGTCTGCCAAAGAGTATTGTTTCAGATCGTGACACCAAATTGTGGGGTACTTTTGGAGGACCTTGTGGAAGAAGTTGAAGACAAAATTGAAGTTTAGTTCTACACACCATCCACAAATAGATGGGTAGATAGAGGTTGTTAATAGGAGTTTGGGTAACCTACTGAGATGTTTGGTAGGAGATAAACCCAATGGATGGGACTTGATCTTACCCCAGGCAGAATTTTCTTACAACAATTCTGTCAATAGAAGCACTGGTAGATCACCATTCTAGATTGTGTATGGAGGTAGCCCCAGAACAGCTCCAGAATTGAGGAAGATGGACCAAGAGAAGAAAATAAGTGCTAAAGCCGAAGATTTTGCAGAACACATTAAGGATATACATGAGAAGGTAAGAGAATATATTAACAAGATGAATATGCAGTATAAGGCTAAGGCAGATCAGAAGAGGAGGTATAAGGAGTTTTAGATTGGTGATGAAGTGATGGTCCACTTGAGGAAAGAAAGGTTTCCAGTGGGAACATATAACAAATTGAAGATGAAGAAGTTTGGTCCCTGTAAAATTTTGAAGAGGCATGATTTAGGGAATGCATATGAGGTAGAGTTGCCAGATGGATTCAACATTTCCCACATGTTCAACATTTCAGATTTGATAGAGTATCATTAAAGGTGGCACAAAGAGTACCAACGATGGAACAATGTAGGATTCTAGCACCTACGCCGAAGGAGGAGATTGAAGGAAATCACGGATGGAATTAAATTAATGGGAAGGAGTACCAGGAACAAGCATTATGAAGAATATCTGGTGAAATGGAAAGGAAGGCCTGTTGAAGATTCATCCCAGTTGCCTAAGGTAGAGGTTGATCGTTTGGGTTTTTCCTCCACCATTTGAGACATGATAGGGTCACTTCTCAAATTACTCTGGTGTCGTCAGGGGCATCCGGTGGTGTAAGAGCAATCTTGCATCACCCAAAAAAGTTAAAATTTCAAGTTTCTCAAATTTTAGATGTTTTACATTTTTGGATACCCTTTTTGTCATAATAATGAAATTCCCAATTTATAGTTTTTATTTTTCTATTCTGGGTGGAAATATGTTTAGGTTTAGTTTCCTTGATTTACTTTGAAAATCTTTTGAGTTAAATTTGAGCCATAGAGTTCTGAAGCTGACCCACCGCAACTAATTTGCGAAATGATAAGCAGTTTCAAGCATATTATTGACTATAACCTTTCCAGCAGTTCAAGCGGTTAGATGAATCGGTGTCAGAATCAAAAGTTATGGCCCGAGGAAGTTGGTGCACTCTAGAAGATACAATTGCAAATGCTCTTTTAAAATTTGAACTTCATGTTGTAAATTTTCCATGCCAATGCCTAAACTCGAATTTGAATGTTGTTTTTGGCTCCAAACTAAAGGAGCTCTATTTATGCGTGGGTTTCTAATTTTGGAGGTAACTTTTTGGGGACAAGCTGCATATTGTGAAAGGGTTATTCAACTGCAGCAACTTGCATGTGGTGTCAGAACACGAGAATTTGAGATCTCATGTAAAGCTCATTTTTTTGAATAATAAAATTATTCTCTTGTTTGTGGGTTATTTTCTAAGTCTTGAAGTAGCCCTCATGGAGTTATGCTCTTCGATCTTACATGTAAATCCACAATATCTTTTGTATGCATCACTTTATGCGAATCTGAGAAAGATACACCATCTGAGTCCATCATCATTTACTTATCCTTGAATTGCCTCTTATATTTAGGTCGACAATGGTCTACAGCCTTAACAACTTGTGGAGTACACATATTGAAACAATTTGAAATTCTTCTAAAACTAGGGAAAAATAGAAATCTATAAATACCTTTTGAATTTCTATTGCTATGGTTTCGTTCGTGAATTTAGAATCACTTCACTTTGCTCCTTATCTACTTTCTCTCCTTGAATTATTGTTTAAAAATGACTTTTAGCTTATATGAGTGTTCCTTATAAATGGTTTTTGTTAGTGTAGGTTTTATTTTCCTTATGCTTGGGGTATTTTATTTTTTTCCTACACATATTATTTAAGCTTGCTTAGAGTTTTATTAGGTGTGGTTAATATGAGGACCGTGGCGAAATACATGACTACATGTGTCACTCTCTCCCCACACATGGGTAGTTGAGTTACACATCCTCTTTTGGCTTGTTATTGCCACCTCTCATAGCTATTTTGTTTTCACCTAAGTAGTTTATGGGGGTAGTTGGGTTTCTCACCCTCTTTTTGGATTTATGCCACCTCTCGTCTTCGCCAGAGGAGGTTATGCCACATGTCTTGTCATTTACCAAGTAGGTGATAACCTCCCACCTTTTATGGGTAGTAGGAGTTAATGCACCTCTTGGATGTATTTTCCCTTATTGTTCTATATATTGAGCACTCTCCTCTCACCTTCATGAACTTTGGAAGCTTCACTAGTTCAGCTAGTTCAGTGATTGTTTCATGGGAGTATTGAGAGTATTCTACAATTTCTCTTGCCTTGTCTCTATTTTTTCTCTCATTTCAGATTTCTCTTTATTCTGCTATTTTATCTTCGATCATCTGTTGAGTGAAGTTGCATGTGATCTACGACCGACATCAGATCCTGGCTCGGTTCTTGCTTCTCGCAGAATCCAACATGGTATCAGAGCAGATTTGTCTGGTATAGCTCATTATTTTTTTCTGAATTTGTTTTGAGAGATTTGAGACTAATATATTGCTGAAGTTTTCCTCAAAACTAAGTATGCTCTTCTCCTGCATCCACAAATGATCTGGAGAATCAAAACAGTTTAAAGGAAAATCAACAACTGTTTAATCTGGTTTATATATGCATGTGTTCCTGTGAGATCTGGGTGATTGCAGCTTTTTGGTAATATTGGAGGCTTTTTCAGCATTTCCAGAGTGTCAAGAAGTCTTTAGAAAGTCAAGATTGACTTTTACTTCACCAAAATCAAAGATTGGAGGACACAGTAAAAATCAGAGTAATTTTTTTTTCTAAATTTTTTTGGAGCCGTTTTCATTTTGGATTCAAAATTCTAGCTTTCACTCATTTGTAGATAAAATGATTTCTGGGTTTAATTTCCAGGGTCGAAAAACCATCTGGGTAGTTACTTTTGCATAAAATTGATAAATTGTGTAGAAATCAACTTAGAAAAAGGCGTGAGTCATTTTTCACGGGCAGATTTTGCACTATTCTTCAAAATTGCATAACTTTTGCCTCGGGTGTCAGTTTTTCGCAAATGAGTACTTGAAGGAAAGCTAGAATTGAGACCTTTCCATCCACGAAGGTTTGAGTAAAAATTTATACCTTCTTCAATCAGATATTTCAGGGTTGAATCTGCTGCATTTTTTTACCTTTAGTAAATCATATCTTTCACTTTTGTAATCACTTTTGAAGGGTAAATCACAACTACAAAGCTTTCTTTTTCATATTTTATTTCAAAATTAATTTGTACATCAAATATTGTAATTTTGGCTATAAAGAGCCTTATAAGCTTTGTAATATGGAAAAGCCTTGTAAAAGCACTAATCGTAAAGTGCCAACATTGTAATGTTTGGGGGGGTGATTTTTGATACTAGTGGAAGGGGGGGTGTCTCGCGTGTCTTCTTTCTTCGCACTTTTCTATCTTCTTTGCAATCTTCTTTTTTGCTCTCATGGATGCATCTACACTTGCAGTTTTAACTCCATATAACTATTTTGAATGGAAATATAAGATGATAATATATCTGAAAAGAGATGGATATCATCATGTTACAATGGGACTTGAAACTGAACCAAAAGATGATGCAAAAAAGATTAAATGGTTCAACAAATGTGATGAAGCCTTTGGTACTCTGTGCATGTCAGTCTCTCCTGACCTTATTTTTCACATTGAATTTTCCACTACACCAAATGAAGTGTGGACTAAATTGGAAAGCCTCTTTGGTAAGCAGGATGGGTTAAGAGGTCATCAATTAGAGAATGAACTCATAGGGTTAAGTCCTAGCAGTTTTGACACTATACAAGACTTCTTCACAAAATTGAAGGCCATTAGATTACAGTTAGAACAGTGTGGAATCAAGAAGGATGATAAGCAACTGATCTTGAGTATCCTTTCTAAGCTTGGTCCTAACTATTATGTATTTTTTTCTACATTCTATGCTACAAAATTTGCCCTAGGTTCAACCTATAGAGCTCACTAGGGAGCAAGACAAATTAGTTCTAATGGGTACAATTAAGCCCTCTAAGTCACATGCCTTAGTTTTTAATCAAGCCACAAAAGAATAGAAAGGGCCTAGTAAGCAAGATAAGAAACAAAAGAACCAACGAGAGAAGAAGAAAGATCATAAATTTGCTACTTCAAAAGTAGATAATCAAACCTTTTCATCGAAAGGTGATTAACCTAAGAAGGAGAAGGTCAAGTGTTCTTACTGTAAGAGGCCTGGTCATGATGAACATAAGTGTTTAAAGAAGCAAATTGATCAACTTTATCATCTTCTAGAAAAGAACAATATCAAGGTGCCTGATTCAGTCAAACAGAGTTCATTAGAAGGGTCTTCTAAGGACATAGAAAAAAGCAAGGGGAAAGGAAAGGGTAAGGTCCTAGTTGTTGTTGTTTCAAAACTATAGTCTTGGATCATTGACTTGGGTGCTTCACACCACATGGCCTCATCAGAGGATAATTTTACCTCTTTGGAGCCATGTTCTATGCCTACCATATTAATGGGTTATAACACTCTTGTTGAAGTGCATGGGAAAGGGTTTGTTGATGTGTGTGAAGGGACATTTGAGGATGTTCTTTGTGTTCCATCTTTTTCAAATAATCTCCTATCTATTTATCAGATCACTCACATTGGTACGAGAAAACAAGTTGAGTTCACTCTAGATATAGTGGTAATCAGTGAAATGCATAATGGGTCTACAGTTGCTGTGGGAAAAGCAGATCATTAGTATAGACTATATCATTTTTCTCACTTTGTTCCTGACTCTCCTTCGACAGCCTTACTCACTCATGCAAATGAGGTGAGTTGTTTGTGGCATCAACGGTTTGGCCACTTGAACTACTGTTACTTGTAGCAACTCAATCAGTACGATATGGTTACAGGGTTGCCTTCTATTCAATTTTCTGATGGTGTTTTCCAAGGATGCATTCTTGGTAAGCATTTTGAGGAGAAATTTGATAAAGGCAAAGCATGGAGGGCTACTTAGCTATTGGAGTTGGTACATAGTGACTTGACATGACCATTTCCACAACCATCTTTTAGCAGGGCTAGATATGTCTTGACATTTATTGATGACTTTTCCAGATACACTTGGGTTTACTTTCTCAAATAGAAGTCTGAGGTCTTTGAGCATTTTCAAAATTTCAAAGCTTTTGTAGAGAAACAGTCTGGGAAGTTCATCAAGATTCTGCATACAGATAATGGGGGTGAATATGTTAGTCATCAATTTGAACAGTTTTGTGCTTTAGAAGGTATCAACATGCAACACATAGTTCCATACAGTCCTCAGTAGAATGGTGTCACAGAATGAAAGAATAGGTCCTTAAAAGAGATGGCTAATTGTATGATACACTCCAATATTTGGCACCTCAATACTAGGCAAAGGCCATCAACTGTGCATGTTACATCCATAACAAAGTTCCTCACAAAGCAATAAAGGGGGTAACTCCTTTTCAAGCTTGGACTGATCAGAAACCCACAGTTAAGCACTTTAGAGTGTTTGGCTCTCTTGCATGGGATCACATCCCAGTAGAGAAACACAAGGCTATGGATCTACAGAGCAAGCCTTGCATATTTGTTGGGTATCCAGATGATGTCAAAGGCTATAAGATTCTCCATCCTACCACTCATGAGTTGTTCATTAAGAGGAGTGTTTGTTTTGAGGAGAGCCCTTCGAGTTCTTCTCTTACCACTTCTCCATCCACTATCAGATTGGAGCCTATCCATCATGATGATAGTTCTTCAGAGGATCTTAATCCTCCTAATCTTGATGAGGAGTCTTCTTCCTCCACTTCAGATGATGGCAATGATGATGTAGATTCACATTCTTCTCCTAGTCATCATTTAGAGGGCGGTGATTCTCCTCCAGACTCTCCATCCCTTGCACCTCTATGGGCTCATCAGACATTAGAATCAGCAGGTGATTGGGTTGGTGATCCATTAGATACTAGAAGAACTAGGTCACAGTTTTAGCAGGTTCCTCATCTCTTCGTTGCTTCAGCTTTTGATCCACAGTCTTTTCGAGAAGCCTCAGGTATTCCTGAGTGGGATGCTGCAATGCAGGAAGAGTTTAATTCCTTAGAGAGGAATCACAAATAGGATCTAGTCCCTCTTCCTAAAGGAAGGAAACTTGTTCGATGAAAGTGGATCTATCAGACAAAATTTGCAGCAGATGGGTCGGTTGATAAGTATAAGGCTCACTTGGTTGCAAAAGGATTCTCCCAGGTTCCCAAGATTGACTACTTTGAGACTTTTGCACCAGTTGCTAAGATGAATTCCATTTGACTTGTCCTTGCTATAACTGTAGCCCATCATTGGGAAGTTCATCAGATGGATGTGAAGAGTTCCTTTCTTCATGGTGACCTTCAAGAGGAAATCTACATGGAGAAACCATAGGGGTTCATCTAGAATCCTTCGTGCTTGTGTGTCATCTTCGAAAGTATCTCTATGGCCTTAAACAAGCTCCTCGAGCTTGGTATGCCAAGATGGAATCCTTCCTTCTGAAAGTTGGGTTCACTCGATGTCATTCTGATTCGAACATATACATTTTGTAGCAGGATGACACTCTCACATTTTTGGTTCTATATGCCGATGACTTGTTGATCACTGGGGGTCACTCATCCACCATCAAGGCAGTGAAAATTGCTCTACATAATAGATTTTTTATGTCAGACTTGGGTCTTTTGCATTATTTCTTGGGGATTGAGATCACTCAGTCATCTTCAGGCATCTTCCTTAGACAACCCAAGTATGCACTTGACATGCTCTCCTGATTTTGCATGGCTGACTATAAGCTTGCACCGACTCCATTTCTGTCAGGGGTCAAACTTGAGGCTAAGTGTTCCTCACCTTTGGTTGATGTCACTTTATACCAACCGCTTGTTGGGAGTCTCATCTACTTTACTCATATGAGACCTAAAATTTCATATGTTGTGGGCATGGTCTCTAGATTCATGCAGGAGCCACATGAGTTGTATTGGAAGGCATCCAAATGGATCCTCCACTACATTAAGGGTACTCACAGTTATGGGATTCACTATGCAACATGTGTAGATATTAACTTGGTGGGACATACAGATTCAGATTGGGTAGGTGATTCTTAGGATCGTAAGTCTACTTTTGGGTATTTCTTCTCTCTTGGTTCTGGTCCTATTTGTTGGTCGAGCAAGAAGTAGTCTGCAATTGCTCTTTCATCAACAAAGGCTGAGTATCGAGGGGTAGTTAATGCCACCACTGAGGCTATTTGGATTCAGAATATTCTCATTGAGTTTGGCATTCCATTCAAAAATCCTACAGTCATCTTTTGTGATAATCAGTGTGTTATACAGATCTCAAGGAATCCAGTTCATCACCAGAGGACAAAACATATTGAGATACATATGCACTACATTAGGGAGCTGATTCAGGAAAGCATCATTGATCTTAAGTATTGTTCTACATCAGAGCAGACTGTGGACATCTTCACCAAACCCTTCATAGAGAGAAAGTTCCTTCATCTGCGAGCTTTGCTAGGGGTGTGACCAGTGTCTACTTCAGGAGGGGCTTCTTAGTCCTTCTTTCTACTCTCTATTTTGGGGGGGTATTTTCTCTCTCTATTTAGGAGGGGCTATTCTCTTATGGGGGGGCTTCTTCTTTTGGGGAGGATCTCTATGTACATGGGTACCTAACATGGCCTCATTTTTCGGGACCCATCTTCACCCACCTAAGCTATGCTTAAGGGAGGTGTTAGTGTAAGAGTTTTATTTTCCTTATGGCAGAATTTTATTTTTTTCCTACACATATTATTTAAGCTTGCTTAGGTTTATTAAGTTAATAGTTAATATGAGGACACATGGCAAAATACATCAGCTACATGTGTCCTCTCTCCACACATGGGTAGTTGAGTTACACATCCTCTTTTGGCTTGTTGTGCCACCTCTCATAACCACTATTTTGTTTTTGCCTAAGTAGTTTATGGGGTAGTTGGGTTTCTCACCCTCTTTTGGATTTATGTACCACCTCTCTCTTGTCTTCATTTGAGGAGGTTATGCCACATGTC